>JAVTVY010000656.1:0-32752 GCA_036873755.1 Hanleya hanleyi
TTTTACAAAATATCTGGACTCAGAATAAATGTGGAGAAAACAAAAGCTATTTGGATTGGTGCTTTGACTGGCTCAGACATAAAACTATGTCAGGACGTGAAGCTAGAATGGGTTACTGACTTCGGAATTCTTGAGATAGAATTGTCTTCTATAAATTTTCACGAAATATGGAAAATAAATTATTTAGCCAAATTAGAACAATTGAAACAGGAATTGAGTAAATGGAAGCGCAGAAATCTAACACTCTTGGGGAAAATTACAGTGATCAAATCGATGGCCTTGTCAAAACTCACTTACCTCTTTCTCGCCTTGCCAAACCCACCTGGCCACTTTATCCAAGAGCTCAATACTATACTATTCAGATTTATTTGGAACGAAGGAAACGACAGGATCAAACGAAATATATTAACACAAGACTATAGATACGGTGGATTAAGAATGGTTAATATAAATAATTTCATTCACAGCTTGAAGATATCCTGGATTAAAAGATTACATTCCCAAAACAAAAAATGGAAAACTATAGTCAGTCTCAACCTTTCAGAAACACCCTACATGTGGAATGTGGGAGACGAATATATCAAGGAAGTAATAAAAACTATTAGAAATCCATTCTGGAAAGATACGTTTGAAGCCTGGAGAATCTTACGTAAAAAACTGATTCCCATCACCATAACTGACATTTTGGACGAATCGTTATGGTTTAACGGTAAATTGAAGCAAAATTTGTTTATCAAAGACTGGTTCCAAAAGAAAATAATGTACATTAGAGATATTCTTAACAGCAACGGAGAGTTTCTTGATTTCTAAAGGCTTAAAGAAACATACAACATCAAGGGAACATATCTGGATTATATGCGTGTCGTGAGATCAATCCCTAAAGAATGGACAACCATAATAAATAAACAGTTTTCAGTTAAACTTTTACATTACCCGAACTATGGAATTGAAAAAAGGACTTTGACAAGGCAAGAAAAAGGGTGTAAAATATTCTATGACATAATCAATAATACTAGTGAGCCTTTTAGTACAAAAGCATCCGAAAATGGAATAATATACTTGAAACGCAAATCGACGTGAACTGGGAAGATGCTTTCATAAGTAATGTCACTACTACCAAGGAAACAAAATTAAGAGACTTCCAATATCGAATACTGCAAAGAACATTATGTACAAATAGTTTTTTACATATAATTGGGAAAAGAAATGACAACCATTGCTCTTACTGCGGCATTAGAAAAAGAATCGATTGACCATTTGTTCTTATTTTGCCCTGTTGTACAAAAATTATGGTTCGATATGCAGATATGGCTGAATGAAACAGTAAAAATTCGCGGTGATCTCTCAAAACTTAATATAATAGCAGGTTGGGGTAGACATCAGCACTTCCTAAATACTCTGATGTTGGTATCAAAACGATATATATACAACAATAAATTTAAGAATTCCACGTTAAACTTCAATATACTTCTAAACAAAATTCAGCACCAGTACCAAATTGAGAAGACATTATCCTCCATAAATGACACTGAAGAACTATTTGCTATGAAATGGATTTCAGTTAAAGACCACTTTGAATAAATGGACTTTGACTGAC
Organism: Hanleya hanleyi; assembly: GCA_036873755.1. Lineage (NCBI taxonomy): Eukaryota > Metazoa > Mollusca > Polyplacophora > Lepidopleurida > Hanleyidae > Hanleya > Hanleya hanleyi. Next base: position 1,598 of record JAVTVY010000656.1, read on the forward strand.
GCCGTCGACATAATCTTTATCTATCATCGTTTACCAAAAATGGGCAACTACTTCTTTTCTAACTCAAGATATCAAATTTCATATTAAATATTTACTTGTTTATATCTTCACCAGTTTGTTTGATGAAAACAGATTTTTGCTTTATATAAATATTTCCTATATGTATACTGAATTATATATTATATTTGCATCTTTCTACGTGGAGACGCTATCCCAGTGTAATATATCTGTTGATAATATTTAGTTAAACATTGAAAACTGTTCATATAGAATGGATAAACCGATATTAATGCATGTATATAATCTTAAAATACTATTGTATGTATTCTATTGAGAGACACCACTTCAGAAATTCCATTGTATGTGTGTTATATGTATTGTTGTGTACATGTGTTGTGCGTACTTGTATGCACGATTTCGTATCGTGTAACGTCATGTTTGGTAATGTAGTATGTATGTTTATATGTATATATATTTTCATTGCATTAATAAAAAACCAACAAAAAAAACCAAAACAAACTTCATAATGATTGTAGTTGTGTTGCCCTCAACGAAAACGGGTTTGCGTATTCCCAATATAACAGAACGCATGGTAAGATTCACTCCAAATGGAGTAATTTCTTAGTGATATGTGGCCGTAAAGTAGGGTTATCCGATCAATTTCCGCAAGCAGTCTTAGTCGCTCTGTATAGTTGTGACCAAATGGTTTGACATGTCATTGTGTGCTCATTTTATTGAGTTGGGAACATTTTTTTTCAGAGGGTTGTCTTTGTTATCATGCACTGTATTTAATACCACCCGCCTTTAGCTGAATCGAGGAAGAACTTCACTCACAATTAAATTGTGTGCCCCAAATTGATTATCCCCGCAGTAATTATTGTCTTCTGTATAGTTTATATATTGACCTTTTCGATGTTTTGCTATAGGCCAAGAATAATATATGTTTACCTAGTGCTCACCTAGTATATCTCTTGTTTATGTTATATATTTTGATTCTGAATACCGGTGCTATTGTATTCTAGAATTCTGGATGTTCTGTCAGGATTATAAAGCAACAAGTTGCCTTCTCGCCATTTCTATCCTACTTCAGGGGAGAATAATCAAGGCATTAACCCACTACTTTAGGGACACATATATTTTTAATTACATGTATTCCTACGCTGTGAATCTCACGACTAAGGGGTTTCACTGGTAGGCTTAGGAAGCTAAGAGGTATTTTTGCTGATGTGTTTTCAAGAGAGCTTTTTGACTAATTGGACAAGGTCACATGTGGCATGCCGAAACTAACCAAAGCCGAAATTTCACTATTATTACAAATACATTTGATCCTTTCATGTCTCTCATTGTTGGTGGTCTTGACCTTTGACCTTTTCACCTCAATCCTGATACATGACACTTCTGAAGTTTTGAAGGCCACCGTGATGATGACGATACATTGGCCGTTTTATTTCGTTTTTGGAACCTGTCAAATTGTCTCTCATGTATGTATCCAAATTTCCCGATTTTTTGGTCAAAGTGAGCTCTCCATTTTGCTTTGCCAGACATCGTCTTTCGTCACCCACTTATTTTTTTATTATTTTTATGCTCCATGTCCTGGACCTTTGACCTATTCAGTTCAATTTTAGTCATTGATCCCATATCTATCTTTTCAAATTGAAGAGAGGTCATTTTGGTAAAAAAATAGGGAACTAAATAACGAAAATCTGGATGACACGAGTAATTTGTCTTCCATAGGGCTTCGCTACATATAGCTGCATCATAAACTATGTAATATATGCTATTTCTGAAACTTGGCTTGATTAGGGCATACCAACTCTGAATTTACAACAGAAGAATATAAAACTTCCAGATAAGACAGAACACTCCATTTACGATCCAGGCACTTTTGTTGAAGAAACTTTGGAAGGAATGGCTCTGGTAATCAAAATTTTGCACTTCTAAAGATGCTATGTGCACCATCTGTATACACTGTAAAAACGCTGAGTAAACGTTCAACCATAAAGTGGATGTAACTCGGTTGCAACCATAAACTGGTTCAACGTAGCACCAAGCAAATTTCAACGTTGAACTGAAATGAGGTTAAACGTACAACCACGAAAAGGTGTAACATTGAACTGAAAGGTAAAGGTTGAACCAGTTTCTGGTTCAACGTTTAACCATGGAAAACCCTGAACCAAAATTTGGTGTTACCTATAACCAATTACTGGTTCAACGTATAACCAGATTCAGGTTCAATGTTTTCTCAGAAATAGGTTCAACGTACAACCACATCAAGGTTAAACGTACAACCACATCAAGGTTTAACGTTGAACTGAAATGAGGTTAAACGTTCAACCACGAAAAGGTGTAACGTTGAACTGAAAGGTAAACGTTGAACCCGTTTCTGGTTCAACGTTTAACCATGGAAAACCCTTAACCAAAATTTGGTGTTACCTATAACCAATTACTGGTTCAACCTATAACCAGATTCAGGTTCAATGTTTTCTCAGAAATAAGTTCAACGTACAACCACATCAAGGTTAAACGTACAACCACATCAAGGTTTAACGTTCATCCAGATGCAGATTTAAATGAAATCTGCACCGGATTGTTGTGGTGCAAATTGTACATGTATTTGCAGATTTAGTTAAATTCTAAATTCTTGCAAATACATCGGAACCATATGAGCAACCAAGTTACATCCCAGTGTTATTTCTTGCAGTCATCAGTGAAAAGCAGTCATCAGTGAAAAGTATATCAACCTGTAAGAAAGTGAAGGATATTTCAGAACATACATCAACAAATACACACTAATTGAAATAAAATTAATATATTTAAATCATATTCGGATATAATCTAATAACAGATCTGATTTCTAACAATACGAATACCTAGCTTCATCTATATACAAGAGTTCATGTGGTATCGATATCTTTGCATATTTGTATCCCAAATCTGACGCCAGGGGGCGCTGCTTGGGGTGCGGCTATGAGTCGCTGGATGACGAATAAGGAACTGTGAACCGCGGTCTAACTTTATGAATGCTCTAAATAAACACTAGACTGTTTGCAATCAAATGAACAACTAAAGATATGAAAAGCTAATATGTAAACATTGAATTCTACCAATTCATGAATCACAGAAACCACAAGTACCAGGGGTTACAATAATGGGGAAGGGAGTCTGGGGAGGTTTAGTAACATCCAAGATGGTACCACCTACAATAAGTTTGATGCCTCCTTTTCAACTGATGTTAGACTCATAACACTCCTCATCTAAGGAATGAAAACTTCAAGATGCAAAATGATTATCATGATTATTATTAACTTTTTTAGCTTACTGCTGTATGATGAAATATTACTGTATACATATGGCATAATTGTCTGTTAATATCACTGATCTGAAATATTTGAGTGAGCAAGTTAATTGCATTTTATCACAGTTTAGTTTTGGGACCTACATACATAGTTTATGTGTGTCCAACCTTCCTACACATAGTATAGGTGATCAGACTTCACACAGCGACCTATGTATTCTGAGTACATGTTATATCACTGATTTGAGTGAGCTAGTTAATTGCATTTTATCACAGATTAGTTATGGGACCTACATACATAGTTTATGTGTGTCCAACCTTCCTACACATAGTATAGGTGATCGGACTTCACACAGCGACCTATGTATTCTGAGTACATGTTATATCACTGATTTGAGTGAGCTAGTTAATTGCATTTTATCACAGATTAGTTATGGGACCTACATACATAGTTTATGTGTGTCCAACCTTCCTACACATAGTATAGGTGATCGGACTTCACACAGCGACCTATGTATTCTGAGTACATGTAATATCAATGATTTGAGTGAGCTAGTTAATTGCATTTTATCACAGATTAGTTATGGGACCTACATACATAGTTTATGTGTGTCCAACCTTCCTACACATAGTATAGGTGATCGGACTTCACACAGCGACCTATGTATTCTGAGTACATGTTATATCACTGATTTGAGTGAGCTAGTTAATTGCATTTTATCACAGATTAGTTATGGGACCTACATACATAGTTTATGTGTGTCCAACCTTCCTACACATAGTATAGATGATCGGACTTCACACAGCGACCTATGTATTCTGAGTACATGTTATATCACTGATTTGAGTGAGCTAGTTAATTGCATTTTATCACATATTAGTTGGGGCCTATATACATAGTTTATGTGTGTCCAACCTTCCTACACATAGTATAGGTGATCGGACTTCACACAGCGACCTATGTATTCTGAGTACATGTAATATCAATGATTTGAGTGAGCTAGCTAATTGCATTTTATCACATATTAGTTGGGGCCTATATACATAGTTTATGTGTGTGCAACCTTCCTACACATAGTATAGGTGATCGGACTTCACACAGCGACCTATGTATTCCGAGTACATGTATTTAACATCACTGATCTGGGATGATTGAGAGAATTATTTAATTGCATTTTATCACAGTTTAGTAATGGGACATACTTACATAGTTTATGTGTGTCCAACCTATCACTGATCAGGGGTATTTGAGAGAGCCAGTTAATTGCACAGTTTAGTTTGAGTGAGCTAGCTAATTGCATTTTATCAAAGTTTAGTTATGGAACCTAAATACACAGTTGAAGTGTGTAAGACCTTCCTACAAAGAGTATAAGTGGTCAGAATTCACACAGTGACTTATGTACCCGAGTCAAATTATATTACACAATGTATTAATGATCTGGGACATACAGAGTCATAATATGGTAAATAAAAATTTATATCCACCTTCCTGTACAGAGTACATGTAATGGTGGTCAGACATTGACTTTTGTATCTGAAGTCAATTATTCGTCATGTATCGATGATTTGTGATATATCGAGTGTTGCATTGTTTTCTTGTATTCAACATCACAGTTAATTCATAGTAAACAACACCCTTGTCTTCTCATCCATGTCATCTACATGTAGCTGCAGAGTGTTATGTTGGGCCATCTGCTTCAACAGATGAGAGGGCTACAGGTATATCCACATTGTTCATCATTCTATCACAGTAATGAGACTTTGTTTGCATACGATGGTGTCACTTTTCTATCACCAGTAGTATGCCGGCCATTGTGGTTGATTTTTTTGTAAGGGTGTTCAGGAATGGTGAAGATTCAACACAGTTCCATTTTGTTCCTCTTCTACATTGTATATGTAATATGGTACCACAGCTTTAGCCTGAATATTTGTTGTATCACATTACCATTTCATCTTTTCTGTCACATCCAATGATACCGGTAGCCATTATCTTGTGATGCAGGCATGTCAGAGACCAATTATTTCACATAGTCCAAGTTATGAAATAATGCACACACTTCCACCATCACCCGAAACCCTGTAATGTATCATCCGAAACCCTGTAATGTAATGATCCGCACTGTGACGTGTCTCTGATCTTTCTTGCAAGCAGTTGGTCCTATTAAACAAATAAAGAATTGTGCAATATAATTTGTCTTCACTATCCTGTCAATATAAGCTTACATTTGTAAGTACCATTCTACAGGGGTTGAAATGTTTGTAAAACTTTACTTGTCCCAGGTGACAAGGGACTATTTTTTTACTTGTCACCTTGTTGACAGTAGTTGTCTCAAAATATTACCAAGTTTTGACTTCCTTATATAACCGTGTTCTAATTTTTCATGAAATAGAACAACCAATTAGATTCAGACTTTGTTCTGTTATTCTTTTAGTGTATTTATTTGGGTAGTAGAATACACAGACAGACAGACTACACCATGTATACAGACAAATTACCATTTTGATTGGCTTAGGTGAAGGAAAGTAATTAGGATAATCAGCGTCGTCTGCCGATTTTTGTAATTTGTCCCCGAGTTTTGCAATACACAGAAAATTTATCGTACAGCTTTAAAACTTCACACAGTATATAAACTAAAAAAAAAAATTCCCCCATATGTAATTAATCTGGGAATTGACGAAAATCACCAATACCTACCATGTTATTTTGGGGCTACGATGACATTGACCTGCCAATGTTATATAACATGCAGACTTGGTGTCATGGCGTCAAAAAATAACCTACAAATCTCCCATCTAATTGCTGTTTTCGCGATTTGTTGAGAACTACTGGAAGGATTTTCTTGATACTTTGGAATAAAATTAGCACTTTTTTATTTTATTTCCTGTGTGAAGTTTCAATATCCCCCGATCAATTGTCTCCGAAATACCGCCGGATATATTATCTGTGACAGACAGTAGAACCAGTATTTTTACAAGGGAAAGAATGTTTTCAATATCATGTGAGTCACTCTTTCGACGGATAATTTTGGCAAGAAATTCTTGATTGTTCTGCCTTCTTGTGACTGGGATTTCATTCCGACGTTTCAGAAAACGATCCATATTACTGTCGAAGAATAGTTGCCACTAACGCTCTATTCAACCAAAATGACCGAACCACCATGACCAAACGTGTTATCGCTAGGCTGCATGGCTGGATGGAGTTATTAGACTAATGAAATCGCGCGTACCATAATCACTCGACTTGTCACATGGTTATTTTCTATCTTCGCGCACAGGAGAGCGGTTTTCAAAACGACAGTCACAACAACGACATCGGTCATACGGGCCATGAAATCACATAAATTTTATCAACTTCGAGGCCTGCGGAAACTATGCTACACACATTGTTTTGTTAGGCGAAGTATATATCTGTTACAAATAAAAACGGCACTTTATGGCTTTGTTGTCGCAGGCGACAAGTCAGTTTTCTTTTTACTTGTCACTTGCGAAAATCACTTGTGAGCATCATATATCTGATTATTAGCATTGAAAATGACAGATTATTCCTTACATCTTCAATCGTGATAAAATCCATCACAAGATGATGATGTTCACTCTGTGGGAGCCATATACACTGTCGCCTCCTTCATCTTCCTCCAACAGTCAGACTCAAACAAATGGCTTCTTTCTGACCTTCTCCCTGTTACACTTTCTGTAGGAGAAAATATTAAATGGAGTAAGATCTAATATAACTAATTTATTCATAAAGGTTGGGGGAAATATCCCGATTTTCATGACAAGCACTCACTCACTCGGCCCCTCGCAACCCCTGGCAATTTCTCATGCCACCACCCTGCCTCGGGAATATCTCATGAAATCAATCCCACATGGTCTTGCCACATAAAAATAGTATATATTTTCACCACCCCCCCCCCCCTCCTCCCCCACACACACACTTTACCACCATGCCCCCTTATCTGGATTGGAAAAAAAATCATAATTACTAACATGGATATTATAGTATACTAATTTGGTAGCTACCACCCTATGTTGCATGTTTGTAAATCTCATCCATTTGCCTCTTGACACCCCCCCTCCCCCCTAACTGGATGTGTGTGTAGTGGGCATGGTGGGGGGGGGGGGGGTTATGTAGTGGGCATGCTGGGGGTGGGGGGTTATGTGGTAATACATGGTACAGTTATGATGTATCATTTATCAAGTCTTATCAATGACTTCTCAAATTTCCTTTGATTGTGTCCTTGTAATGTATTCACTTACCGGTACTACTTGTCATCCATCATGGTGTATTTCATAAACATCAAAATGACTTCTTCGTCGATCAGGCACTAGGGCAGCTGGACTTCTCACACTTCTCACTTGATCACTGGATAAACAGTTACACAATGTTGACATGATATTACCCCATTGGACACAAAATGTTGCCAACATTTGATACAGTCTTACGACATTATGTAACTATTATAAATTCATTGGACTGATTAGAATTTCAGGCAAAATTGAGGGGTGACTGAATGTTAATAGATGTTTTGAATTATTATAGGATTATAACATGCATAGGAATTTTTTTGGAATAGGAGATTAATGCATATTAGTTTGCAAGGACCTTAGAGTTCAACAAGCCACAAAGCGTATTGCAAGTATTTTTGTGGACAACGCGGCTGATAATTACTGGTATCCATATGTATATAGCTGTTGACCTATGCAGATATAGTGACAGTTTAATTAATTCTTTTTTGGAAATACATAGGAAATTATATAGCCTGTAAGGGCCTTAGATTGCACTCATCCACAACTGGTATGGAAAAACGACATGCTAAATGTAATAAGTGATTGGAAATTGCAAAATACCGCCAAGTGGTAACAGTAAATTATATCAATGACATATTAAAACAGACAACAGACAGCAAAATTCTTTCACGCAATGAATAAATGAACGGAGAATGAACAATGAAGCATAGCCCAGTTTTCGACACAGCTTCGATTTCAAAACATAAAGCGAAAGCAACGGGGACGAGATATCTGTGCGTAACGTATTCAGTTCAAACAATTGTTTGTCCATATTACTTACCAGAAAACAGATGTAACGGGACGAGTAATGTTCATTGTTAAGCTGCCAACAACACCACACGTTCTCTCTCCTCCTCACACTGCAATCCAGTAGGTGGCGCTTCATAAAACGAAGGACGATAACCGATGACCAGTTGAACCATAGTCCAGTTGAACGTTGAACCAAAAAGTGGTTCTTTGGACGACCACCGCGGGAAAAACAATAACGAGGGCGGGAAATACGTTGAACCGAAAAACAGTTGAACGTATACTCGGTCGAGAATAATTTTGACCCACACAACAGTAATACGTCTTTCATTTTTGATAACTTCTATGATTGTTTCTGACTGTTGATAGGCTATTTTATGAGCGAAAATAGTAATATGCCATCAAAATAAGTGCATAACAGCGAAGTTTCCCAAATCGACACGCGTTATTAACGACTTGGACATTCAGTTTTAAGCATAACCACATGGTTTATTTGGAAAAGTATGCAGAATTTAACTTAATATTAATAAGAATATTAGTCCCTGTTCTCAGACATTCATATCCCATTGTTTCGGTCATGTTGGTGTCGTTTTACCATGCACGGAGTTTCATGTGGTTGAACGTATAACCAGTTATAGGTTGAACGTAGAACCAATAATAGGTTCAACGTTTACGCCCAAGCTAGTATCATGTGGTTATACGTAGAACCAGTTATAGGTTGAAAGAAGAATCAATAACAGGTTCAACGTTTACCTCCATGCAAGTATCAATATATGCTTGAATTCGAACTGAAAACGTTCAACCAGATTCCGGGTAAACGTTTACTGTCATTAAAAATTGGTTCAACGTTGAACTGATAACAGGTTGAACATTTACTCCCTGAAATTGGCCGTTTTTACAGTGTATGAAAGGCCAAATAGTCAGAAACTCTCAGTTATCGAATCGAAAACCTACGTTTTCTAATAGTTATCAAAAGAAAACCATGGTTTTCGAATCGTGAACTTAAGTTAACGGTCTAAAACCTAGGTTATCTACCAGACAACCCAGAGTTTCTCTTTCCTCACCTCGAGTTTCTGTTTCTCAACATAAAAAATCATAGTTGTCTCTGGATAACTTAAGTCATTGAATCGACAAATTAAGATAACGGTCGAAAACCTAGGTTATCTACCAGACAGCCCCGAGTTTCTCTTTCCTCACCTCGAGTTTCTGTTTCTCAACATCAAAAATCACAGTTGCCTCCCGATAACTTCAGTTATCGAATCGATAACTTAGGCTAACGGTTAAAATCGAAACTGCTTATACACACGGTTCCTTGTATAGATGCTGACTGTAATACGGAATTAATGTTCATCTATTCTCCCTCGGTTGGAGAGACATATCGCCCTGAACGTGAGGGTATTGAATGTGCGAAAAAAAACACCTTGTAAAATCTGTAAATGGTGTAAACAATGAAAAAGTCATTCTGGTTGGAGATTTTAACTTGAGAGAAATAGGCTGGTGATGCTCACAGTGCTGCGTCACAGTTATTCATTGACACGATGGAAGACAACTTATTATCGGAGATGGTTACAGAACCCACGCGATCAGGGAACCTTCTGGATTGTCACATGGTAGACAAAGTTGTAGTAGCTGCACCCTTTTCCACCACCGACAACGCAAAGCTGCAATTCACTCTAAAAGGGCCAATCGACAGAACATTCTTATTAGACCGAAAGATATACAAAGGCGATATATTGTAGTCCAAAGGCGACTATGGCACCACGGAAAGTGATATGAATAATATTTGTGTGACGAATTTCCCTAAGGAGAGTATTGGTTCATCAACAGCGGTATAGTTGACAAATATGTCCCCCCAAGTTTAATTAAGATCGGTCGCAGTGAAAAAACTGCACATCTGTGAAACATGACAAGAAAAGAAAAGAGAAAGGCCCATGTTCGGGCGAAGCAGAGTGGCCTCAATGCTAGAAAAACATTGACACATGTATGACAAGGGGCTAGACTTTAGAAATTATCAATGTAGCCAAACAACATCAAAGGGACAGACTGGTGAAGTATAAAAGAATAACAAATAGTGGCACCTTTAAGACTAACTAAGTCTAATGATCACGAGATTTCGCAGATAGTGGATATCTGCTTCGTCAGGTGAAGTGAAGTGAAATAGATGGTACAGATATTTATACAGAACAGTACAGAATATAAATACCTGTTAGTCTTAAAGGTGCCACCATTTGTTATTCTTTTATACTACACAGACTAACACGGCTACTCCCAATTTCTAATAGTCTGGTGAAGATAATCAGGATAAAGCCGAAGTTTTTTTTACAAATATAGAGAACATTGTCCATCATTGATAGTTTGATGTCTGCAGAGAACATAGTAGCAGAAGATGAACAGATATGCATTATTTCTGAACATTGTATCGCATCTGGTGAGGACGAAGACTCGGCCATTCCAAAACTCAAAGACAAGTTCTGAGAAGCTATTAAAGCGAGTAGCCCAGACACCACACGTATCATCGTACTGCGTATTATTTCAAGCTTTAACATACCCCTTGCAATTATATTTTTTTAATCTCTCCTGGAAAAGCGTCGAGATACCATAGAACTGGAGCGATGCACATTATAGATTGGTTTCCTGGATCAATGAAGTTTGTAAGTTGATGGCACATGTCCTCATGCCTGCTAGAGCTCCTAGCCCCAAATAAATTGACTGGTTATTATCAACGTTTTGTTTTATACAAGAATCCAATTTCATGGTAATTCTTTCTAATTCGAGACAAGGGGTACCCAAAGTAGATGGGCATCTATAGCATAAGCTCATATAGTGACCCTAATGTTTACATGAGTAGTGTGACTAACGTGACAGGACCAGCGAAATAGGGAAAGAAAGATGGCAATCGTAATGTTAAAGGTCACCTAAGCAGGTCAAATTTTCATCCAAAGTAGGTCAGCTCAGAACTTGCTGGTAACAGCCCCCTTATGCACGTTCATATCAAAAATCAAGTTTCTAATATCAACGGTTCTCCTTGTTTTGCCGACGAAAGGATTCGGATGGACTGACTGATTGACTGACTCACTCACTCACTCATCACGGGACAATTTGCAAATGAGAGCCTACTTCGTAGGAATTTGAATAAAACTGTAGGTTGGAAGAGGTGTCATCCTCCACCTTAATATAAGAGGAACTGTATTACTGTCTTTTCGCAAGAAGTTGTCATTTCGATATTTCTTGCATGAAGAATAGATGTATCTCAAGGAAGTACATTCTCAGAATATCTTGCGGTCATCATTAACCAGGGCTTTAAACCCAGTGCACATGTCTCCCAGGTTGTGATGAATGCCAATCAGAAGATTCGAACGTTAAGAGGCTGCCAGGTTACATGGTTCCAGCTCGGAGTCCCTGGCTGAAGAAACATGTGAACTTAGTTGATGTCATAGTAGAGTGCAATTGATTGGAGCGATATGCAAGAGGTATGACAAATTGACGCCTGACAACTAAAAGGCAACCTTATGATTCTAAACGATCTCTCGGCACCTAACATTCAGACACGAGAATACGGTGGATTCTCGGACGTAGCCTTAGTATCTCCGCCGCGCTTATATTGACTATGGAATATCCACACGGCCCATAGCATCGGCTTAATTAGATACGCTAGCTCGGGAACTGGGATGACAGATCACTTCGATATATGCAAATTATGTGGACACATTGGAGGACAGACGGAAGGGTCTAAAGAGTGTGTCACATTTCTTAGTTAACTGATTTTCGCCGATATACCAGAAAAAAAAATTCTCACAGCAGTGTTTCACCCAACATCTAGAAACAATTTGATTCCAGAATTTTATGAAAACATTCGAAGATGAATATATATATAATGTTGTATTTGAGTAAGACGTCGGGCTTATAATGTTATTTCATATGGACTGACGATTATGACGTCGTGAAATTAACATACAAATTGCCTATCTATTTGTATAGTTTCCGGTTAACTGATAATTGCTGGGAAAATTTTCTTGAAATTTTGGAATCAAAATCGGAAAATTGTATCTGCATTCTGCAAACTTCAGCTGTGGAAAAAGTAATCTCGATATATCACCAAAAGTGATCAACGGGATACGCACAATGTAATAGAGACATACAAATAAATGCTCAGGAAAATTAAATTTTGTTCCACGTCAGATGCAAGGTACAAACTGTCTAAACGATCATCAACTTAAATGTAAGAAAGCACTTTTATTCAATTCGAGTGAACGTTCTGCGGACCATCATTGGACTCCTTCAAAAGGAAACTGAGAGCATAAGAGCCCCTCCATGGAAAAGCTGTTAATCAAACCCGTATACCAAGTAAGTACATTAAGTGAGCATGTAATAAAATGAGTAATATTGAATAAATTATAATAAATTTCAGAAAGATTTAAGAATAAAGAAGGAAGAGGTTTCAAATTTTCGAGATAAATACCCGTTGGTACTCGTCCAGCAGTTTGCGGCCTCGGGTCAGAACTGCTGGACGACTGCCAACTGGTGTTTATCTCGGAGTTTTGAAACCGATTTCCGATGTCTTTATTTCGATTCGGACATGCACAATCGAATATTTATTACGAAATTCTGTTAAATTAGCTAAAATATGTTTGTGTATGCCTTCCACATTGATCCAAACAATTTTTGAATGAGTGCGTCACTTCTCAGCTAGTCAATGCGAACACTGTTCCAAAATGCGGGAAAGTATCAATTACGCGCACGCGCTCACTATAGTTACATCCGCCGGCCGAAAACGTCACAGCACTGCAGGCGTTTATCGGGGATTCAACACAACTTTCGGTACAATGCTGTAACAGTAGAGTGAAGGTATGTTCGAATGGACATTAAATATGGGTGATATGACTGTGCAAATACATCTACACCATTTTCGTCGTTTTAATTCAATTACTATGAAAACAGTTCGGAACATCACTGCCATAGGCCTTCGATTTCGTATCAATCTAAGAGCTTCTAATGGGACATCAGAGACATTTTGGTGATTTTATCCGGCGCGACCTTTCAACTTGCCATGCTGCCTCACTATGTAGTGCGTATACCCTTTCCACATCCAAACAAAATGGTCACCGCGGTTTGCGGGAAAATAACACATTTGTTCAACGAGAACATATGGATGAACTCATGCCGCGATGACTTCACTTCAAATACATGCGGCATTTACTACAGTAGAAACGAATTATTTCAGCAAAAAAAAATACACTTACCCTAACAATGGGCTGTTGAATTAATTTGATCCAAATTTTAGATACTTTCATGATATACAACTTCTGGATCCGCCTGAGTGAATTAGCTATTCCGCACTGACTTTTCGAATGGACCTTATCGCATTAAAATGTATACTAAGGGCTAAGATGTGCAACATTGTCGGACTTGGGAGTGTTCCTACAACTTCAACCCATAGGTCTCAGGCGATAGCTTTTAATCATAGAATGTTCTCCGTCTGGCCGGGCTTTCAGCTTCAAACGTGTGCACCCCGCTCCGCCCGATCGCCCGCCAATGCCCGGCCTTTAGCACGATAACCAGGGATTGAATTGGGTGTGCACAAGCACTTGGAGTGGTGAATTCCCCGCCTGTTTCCAAGCTGCCTCGCCTTGTTCAAGTACATACGCATCCAATCGTTGGATTAGGTCCTGTCTGTTTACCTCTTCCAACAAACCCCTAATGATCTTCTCTGAAAGAGAAAGAAACAATAATGCTATAATATGGTTAAACGTCCTTGTCTCCTTTTTCTTCCAAGAATCATTGTCACTTTCCAGCTTAATTTGCAATTAGCTTTGATTCTGTATTCTGAATTGGCAGACTTGGATATCCGAATTATTGTCGAGCCATAGTGTCTTGTAATATGAGTCTAATGCTGGTTATGTTCATTCATGGTCGACAATGGACAATTCCAGATGTTTGTATTGCATTGAATATCTTCGGAAGGAGTAGCTACGATAACACGCCAAAAACTTTCGTATGTGTTACGTTACTAAAGCCGCCCCCCATTTTTTTTTTATTCTTCATAAAAATTTGTGTTTCGCACAGACATTGCACGTTCAGAGTAAAAAATGACGTAAAAACAGCTTCGACTGGCGTTTGAAATTAGGCTTTTGATTGTTTTTCGCTTTTTCGTATAGCGGATTTTACAGTGGATATTCAAATATATCTAAAATGTGACATCTTGAACCTAAACGAATCTAGTGTTTTCAAGTCACCATATCTGCGGTGATATTACTTTACTCCTAAAAGGAGATGTTACGATAAGGCGGCATTTTAGGCTATACGTGGCGCGGTTGAAATCGAAAAAATGAAATTTCCTAAAAATAATTGTTTTATTGTAAAGGAAAGAAAAAATATATGTCCACAATATGTGAAAATTCTAGCTCGATTGCGTTAGGATTATAGTTATGACATCAAATTGAATTCAGCAGCATGTGCCATTTCGTGAAATAAGGGTCTAAATCGAGACATTCAGACAAACATTTAGACACCATTTAGGACCTCTTGGACCAAAGCGCCATTTAGCCTGGTGATGTGCGGTGGCATTACATTTCCACTGCTGGAAAATCTTTTTAGTCTGAGGGGTGCTTCGTGTCTAAATGTGTGTTTGAATGACTCGATTTAGACCTTTTTTCACAAAATAGCACATGCTGCGGATTTCAATTTCATCTCATGACTATAGTCATAACGCAATCGAGCTAGAACTTTCACATATTGCGTACATACATTTTCTCTTTCTGTTACATTTAAACACAATTATATTAGGGTATTTTATTTTTTTATTTCAACGGCATCACGTGTAGGCCAAAATGCCGCCTTATCGTAACATCTTCTTTGCCCTCATATCTCATCACCTCTAGAGAGTGATGGTCATCACATTTAAATGGTGACTATGGAATAAGGTGATAGCTCTAACTGATCACCTTTTTGTGTTGATGCTGTCGTCACCTTTTCTTGGTGATACCTATCACCTCTATTCTGGCTGTGCATAAAGAATAAATTCATAACATCACAGAAGAGCATATTTAAGTAGATCAGTGCAATATGTAGAAAATACTTTATTTTCTCGACACTCCGTCCTGACTGTGTAAACATGCATCACATGTTCCGGTGTGGAGGCTAAGAATGTCCGGTGGCTGAGAGTGTTCGCCTCCTATTTTCTAACCCAGCTAGGACACTTTTCTCCAGGTTGGGGATGTGTCCGTCCTTGTTTGCAATGGAAAAGGATATGAAAAGGGACACTAATCACCAGGACATTCTTAGCCATCACACCGGCATGCCCCGATATCAATATTCTAACTGGCTCCAACGACAAATGAAAAAATCACTATTGGCAAAGAGTGAACGATATTATTGTTATGACCTTTTTGCGAAATAAACCGATTTTCGGGAAAACTATAAACATCTTTAATCTGAATTAACGGTTGATATATTATTCAGAAGGTATTTGTTCCTTTGTTG
The DNA here is from genome assembly GCA_036873755.1 of Hanleya hanleyi. Classification (NCBI taxonomy): domain Eukaryota; kingdom Metazoa; phylum Mollusca; class Polyplacophora; order Lepidopleurida; family Hanleyidae; genus Hanleya; species Hanleya hanleyi. The sequence goes on from JAVTVY010000656.1 coordinate 17,406, forward strand.
TTTTTGTTTTTGTTTTTGTTTTTCGAGGAAAAGTGTCATTTAGTAATGACAAAATTGCATCTGTGTTGCAGTGGTAGAGAGTGGCATTTGTTTCCGGAAGATGGACTGCGATGGATGACAGAATTCGGGAGAACCTGAGAATTTGAAACGAAACAGTCAGTTACATTGTTTAAATCTGTTTTATCAGAAGAACAATTTCCCACGAGACTGAAATGTTGAAAAAATTATCATTAGTTATACATCTCTTCAAATCAATGAAATTGCATTCGATTCCGTGAACGCTGTCCTTGCAAGGAAATGAATCGACCATAATCGGGAGCCGCCGTAATACCATGCCCACCCGTAGTCCTTTCGGTTTTCGGTCTCCCATTATACATCTATTTGTTTTTGTGTATATCCTTCAACATCGGACCAACAGAGCTAACATGTTCCTAGTCCGAGTTTTCTCTGACCAACGACGACAGATACTATACTATGTCTTATGGATATAAGACAATCTATAATGTACTCTATGTCGTCGTTGACCAGGGATTGGAGAAAGTCGAACTAACATGTCCACATACATTTGTCAAAGAAATAAATCGGGTTCCTCGTCTCTTTCAATACATGTATTTTTGAAACCCAGTCGTTGACAAGGGCAATTGTATAATATGCTTGTGATGTCAAGAAATAATGAAAGACTTGCGCAGTATGACCAGAAGATAAAGCGGAAATGCTAGTTCTGGCAGTCGATTGATTGGTTAATTGGGTCAACAGAAAATGGCAATCACAAACTCTGATAGCTGGTATTTCGCAATTCCCCTTTGCAATTTTCCAAACCACCCGCTGTTCTCACTACCCCTCCCCCTTCTTGTCCCCATCCTGACTTACCTGGTTGTTCGTACACTTCCCTGGATCTTGCGGAAATGGCCTGGATATGCTTGACCAAGGTGACCTCTAGAAGCTTGTTCTTGTCCGAATCTTTACAAAATACACTTCTTTCTTGCGCAGTAAAAGAGATGTCTTTGTGGGGTTTCATCAACTTATCTCTGTCACGTTTATGTAGACGATTGCTCACGTCTCTTAAAAGCTCCAAGAACTCCGGCTTGATACCTGTAAACCATACATGTATATAGCATATAGTTGAGCAGTGACTTTCAAGTGAAGCGCAAGTAGAAGTATACTGGCGAGGATATAGTGCATGTTCCGCCTTGAGCTTTGTGAAACGTTAAATGCGGTACTTCTTTTAGTATTTCAGACGCTAGTGCAGTTTCCATACACATTTCGTCAGCGAACGAATTTACAAACTATATCTGCCGCATATCAATAATCAATAAAACATATTTTACCTAGTTGTATGTCAACAGCAGGCAATGGAAAATCTGAAGCCGGTGTTTTCGAGAAAGAACCGTTTCTCAGCAGAGTTGGGACTGGCTTGCCTTCGATGGATTCTCCGTTATCCGACATCAAAGAAAGTTCTGTCAATTTGAGTCTGAGCAGGCTATTTTCCACTTCTAGGTCAAAATTTCTAAGACGCATTGCAATATGATCATTTCTTGCGTAATCGGATAAAATAAACTGCGTAAGACGCAATTCCTCTATATATCGCCTCAGTGTAATAACTCGGAATGAATCAAGAAGTTCGCCAATCAGGTCCACATCGTAGCATTTCCTCCTAATTGCCTCCATATTCCGTTTGTAGGCAACAATTGCGGATTCCATTTTCGAAACCGCTCCATTTTTAAGGCCAAGGCCGAGAGAAGTCCCTTCCATGAAGGATTTTTTGAATAAGTTGAGATACACTAAAGCCATAATAAACAGACCGAAGAGAAATCTCTGCTGCTTTTGACAAATCATCAGCATCTGATACATATTGGATTGTACTGAGTTACACTTTGCATGTAATGCTTCATTCTCTCGATTTCGTTTAATGCTTGATATCTCCAACCGCTCTTTCGACTCCTCTAGATGTTCAACCTTTTCTCGAAGGCGTTGGTTTTCTTTTTCCAAAGGATCAGGCTCCTGGGATGGCCATTTCGTGGAGTCAGCTAAAAAAGATGCATCAAATGTAAATATTGGCATCAAATCTCAGACGAAATGCAGCCATTCTGACTTTATCTCTTAAGCGGAATAATAATCTGTCCATTTGTGCTACTATATCTACTCATATTCAGATTCGAAATGAGATTACCACAAGCAGTCCTGTCCCAAAGTTTCTGATATAATTTGACTAAAGTTTGCATTGTTTTGTTTTAAATTTTGTTTTCATGTGATCCATGTGCGTATCCATATACCAGAATGTAACCCATCGCTAGTACAGAGAAATTCACCATGATAAAACTCCTGTTTTCGAAAATATTGTAGCGTTTGTTCGTATCTGAGCATAATTCACGGAATACTTGTGCTATAACAATTTTCGTCACGCGATATCACTCTTGCGAATATAAAGATTTAAAGATTGTTGTTTACTTTGCTGTTGTATGAATACCTAGAGAGATCTATAAATATGTATATGTATCAGTTTTACGCAACAATCACATTGGAAATCTGTCTTACGTCACGTAGATTTGTAAATCATTCCACTGTCGCTTGATTCATTATGAACATATCCCAGTATTCTGTGTAGTTGAACTCCGCATTGACAGAACTTTTCTATTTCTACCATTGATAAATTTTGTTATGCCCATATTATAACAGCTGTATCGCCGTGTTCCATGCGTTTCAGACTAGCCGGTCCTATAACTTTGTGTACTTCCGCGTTTGGCGTAGATATTGTTTGTCACGGAAATTACTATATTTGGAAACTAATGTTCCGAATATTTCAGATATATGAAGAGCGGCAGTCCAGTAGTTAGCAGATAACAAAGATATCCCATCATATTAGGTATTTACCAGAGCAATCACAACTTCATTCCGGTTGTTATGTTAACATTATCATCATATATAAATTGTAGCAATTTATACAGCTGTTTATGTAGTCATTGAGGAATGTTTGCAGTACTGCATACAGAGGGTTGTACTGAAAGGATATAACTGATGTCATTTGTCGACGAGAGTTATCTCTCCTGTACTGTATTATTCATCTCTGTTGTTCATTTACTGAACATTATACACACTGACAACCTGATTACTTCCTTTTCTTTGTTTCTGTCTGTGGTTCACTAAAATTGGCGAGCGCTACCTTGAATACTTACTCTACCATACCAGTGCTAACACTAGCCCCGAGGACAATTCCGCTACATTAATAGCGCCGACGAGAATTACGTTACATTTTTGGCAAGCGGTGGGATAACAGAATTTGTTGGATAAATTGAATAATTATGGTAGGGTATAAAAGCCAACGATATCATCTGAGGAAAATAAAAATCCTGAACAGACAGAAACAGATAGAGGGGAACAACCTGATACAGGTAGGACAGCCTCTCCCAATGAAGATCAAGATCATTATTTTATGGAAGTTACTCCTAGTGGGGAAATCCGATTTCGAATTCCGAAAACGGCTGGAAATATATCTAGTCAGAATTCAAGGGAATTGACTGGGCTAGATGAAAATCCTTCCGAGCTACAACCGCAGTAAATTGAACTGCACCGTAGGCAGAGAGATCTGCAGAAAAAGGCAACTGATCTTTTGGAAGAAATACAGTTGTAAACAGCATCTAACCATGGTCAACATGGTAGAGTACCCTCAGTACCACATTCGATTCTTTTCACGAGACCAGATATTTGTCATTGCCATCATATCCGGAGTTCAGACCATTCCAGAGTTGGTATGAAAATAGCCGAAATTTCTCTGAAATTAATTATGGCATTCCGCCATATCAGATGCTTGGATATGAAGATAGAGGCCCAATGATGGTCACAACATGAAACATTTCCATGCTTTTGATCAGCAACCTTTAGCTGCTCAGAGGGGATTCGTGCCAAATCAGCAATTCTCTACTACGAGATATCAAATTCCCCGATACTCCAGTGTTACTAATCATGGTAACCATAGTAACAGTGTTGCATCAAATGAATACCGAAAGCCTGCAGCATATGATGGATCAATCAGCTGGCAAGATTACTCGGTTCATTTTGTCTGAAATGAATCAATGGGATGAGATTACTATGGCCATGGAACTTGCCATAACTTGCGAAGTCAAATCCTCTGATACGGCAGTGGTCAGAGATTTTCGAGACGTTCATGGGCCACTCTTGAGATGCAACTATTGTACATATTAACTGTTCAGAAGCCGAGCAGGCATGATGAAGCGGGCTATGCATGCGAAACATTCGAATATGATGTCTAGCACACCGGTCAATCGAGGTGATCTGATTGAAAAGCGTGTGCGCAAGAGTGCCACGGCAACGTATGATTATGACATCCTGCAGGTCCTAGAAGACGAGGTATAGCTACTGCCGGCGACTCCTCCGGCTATCTTGGTGCATAACCGGGCTACAAAAGCAGCTAAATGACCCATAGCCAAGGTGACACCTTCTCCTTAGATGTTGAGTAGGGTCTGTTCCCAGACTCTCCTTTCCAGACCTTGCCTTCTTTACCTGTGTCTAGACTATCAATGCCGACCGGAATCACTACTGGAAGTACCTCAGCAATATACATCGCCATTAGCCACGGCTACATCTGAAATAAGTGTACCTTACACTGCCGATCTGCAAGACATCATCAATGCCCCGACAACTTTTGAAGACCATCCCCTTGGAGCCACTGTATCTGCCACGCCCACTGGAAGTGGAGAAAAATCAACGCACGGGTCATCAGTATGCGAGCTTCCACAATGACCCCTGTCTGATGTTCCTGGGTGCCTCCAGCCAATACTTTAAGTATGGGGCTGCCAGTATGCTGAAGTATGTCCGAGAAGAGGCCCGTCACAACATCAGGGATGTGAAATATGTTCCAATGGGATACTCAGCCATCAAGAGAGTAGAAATAGCTCTCCTACCTAATGGAACCCGATATAAACTAACTGCCACCTACAATATAAAGAGAGACGTGGAGACGCAAACAAGTACACTCCAGCCAATTACACCGCCTAGGGATGAAAGAAAACAGATGACGAACAAGACATACCATGTACAGTGTAGCCTTGTTCAATTTAATTTTTAGCTAATATATCTGTAATCATTCCAGGGACTGGTGTGTACATGTGTAAGTTGATTAGGGTTCTAAAGGTTACAGGAATATTGTATTTCTATCTTTTTCCAGTGACTACTGTCATAAAATGTATTGTAAATATTTGCAAGATGTATATCTATTCGACAATGAACAAACGCTTAAATGAACAGTTCACACAGGTAGATTTTAAAGCGCGGACGAACTTATTTTATTAAGGGGGGAGTAGTGTAGCGTTTGTTCGTATGTGAACATAATTTACGGAATACTTTTACTATAAATGATTAGCTGTGTAACATTGTTTTATGTTATCGATGGTCCAATTTTCGTCACGCCATATCACTCTTGCGAATATAAAGATTTGAAGATTGTTGTTTACTTTGTTGTTGTATAAATATCTAGAGAGTTGTGTAAATATGCATATGTATCAGTTTACACAACAATCACATTGGACATCTCTCTTACGTCACACAGACTTGTAAACCATTCCGCTGTCGTTTGATTCATCATTGAAGCCATTTTCTTTCTACTGTTGACAAAGAGTACGATCTCATTATGAACATATCCCAGTATTCTGTATAGTTGAACTCCGCATTGACAGAAATTTTGAATATTAGAAAACCTACAGATTCTATTTCTACCATCGATAACGCTCGTTATATCCATAACGGATAATTTTTCTAGACCTACGCAAAGCTTTCGATTTGGTTAACCACGAGATTTTATTGAAGAAACTTTCTGTTTATCAGTGTGAGGAAAGTGCGATGAAATTGTTCACTGACTATCTTAGTGATCGCAAGCAGGGTGTTCTGTTTAAGGGCACAATATCTGATCCACTGTTAGTTAGATCAGGGGTTCCTCAAGGCTCTATTCTCGGCCCACTATTTTTCCTTATATATATGAACGATTTGCCATTGATTGTGGAAAACGGTTACATTGATATGTATGCGGATGACTCCATCATTAGTACATCCGGCAAGTGGAGCATAAATTTCAAAACGACCTGGAAAATGTAAATAGTGTTCAAAATAGCACGACTCTCAACGGTCCAAAAACAAAAGCTATGTTGATAACAACACACCAATGACAAATACTGACTTAAGTCTGGACATTGATGGGAAAAACTTAGAGAATGTGTCCAGTGTAAAAATGTTATGTGTAATTACTGATAAGAATTTAAACTGGAAAGAACATGTCAGTTACGTACACGGTTAAGTCAGCAGAAATGTCGCTCTATTGCGACGGATAAAAAGTTATCTTCCCCGTACAGTACGTATTACTTTTTATAATAATTTTATGCTACCATATATTAATTACTGTAGTACAGTCTGGGGGAACGGTTGTGATTTGTCTCATATACACAAACTTCAAAAGCGTGCGATTCGGCAAATATACGATCTCTCCTTTAGGGAGAGTACGCAAACACATTGTCACGATTCTAAATGTCTTACTGCACTCACTATGGTTAAATATCTTCCAGCAGTTATGGTATATAAGACTGAACAACCTGACGCCTCAATACTTAACTGAACAGTTTAAATATGTAGACCGAGTTCACACAAGAAAGACAAGAAGCTCTGCAAATAGACAATTGTATGTACCAAGACACAGGTTGAGTATGGGATAGTCTCCCTCAACACGCCAGAGTGTGTACATGTAATTGTGTAGGTTCTGTTAAGAAAGCCGCATTTGACTATTTCTTAAACAATATGTCGTCCTAGCTGTAGACACTGGTCATACGTATATGTTGTATCATTGAAATGTTTGTTTTACAAATGCATATATATAGTTTTATCTGTTACCTATATGTATATTTCAGCTATATTTGATATTTTAAAATATAGGTGGATTCTTGACAATGTATATAGCTATTAACCCCAGAGGGCCATGGGGAAGATTAGCCATGCTAACCATGTTTTACCCTCAGTAAATAAAGTTTATCTGTCTATCTATCTATTATAAAGTATCTATCGCCGTGTTCCATGCGTTTCAGACTAACCGGTCCTATAACTTTGTGTACTTCCGCTTTTGACGTAGATATAGTTTATCACGGAAATGACTATATTTGGAAACTCCTATTCCGACTATTTCCAAATTTGGAGCGACCACATCCCGAAGTGGTTTATTTGCTCCCGAAGACGGTCCCATTCATTCCAATGTGGTCGATCTGTCAGATATATGCGATCTGTCAGATATATGAAGAGCAGCAGTGCAGTAGTTGGGAGAGAGAAGGATTTGACAGCGATATCCTATCATATCAGGTATTTAACAGAGCAACGACAAATTCATTCTGGTTGTTATGTTAGCATTATCATCATATATAAATTGTAGCAATTTATATAGCTGTTTATGTAGTCATTGACGAGTGGTTACAGTAATGCATTACAGAGGATTGTCCTGAAAGGAAAAAAACTGATGTCATTTGTCGCCGAGAGTTGTCTCCCTTGTACTGTATTATTCGTCTCTGTTGATTGTACACACTTTCAACCAGATTGTTGCCTTCTCTTTTTTTCTGTCTGTGGTTCGCTAAAGTTGGCGAGTGCTACCTTGAATTATTACTCTACCATACCAGTGCTAATATTACTAAGTATCACAACTTACCATCTATTGTTACCACATCCCCGTCCACTTCAAATCTATCTATATCCAAAGAGGTGAACCATTGACCGTGCGTTTTAGCTCTCTCAATCAGCACACGAATGCAGATCTCCGGCACCATGAAGGTGATGATCCAACTCCCTGATGGCTCTATACCATGTACGGTTACATACTCCCTTGGTACACACATCCAAATGGCGACGCTATCGCGTAGTGTCTCCAGTTGTGCCTTATTTGGTCCCTTGCCCCCGTGTATGTGGAATCGGACATATTTATAACCCTCCTCTACAATTATTAAAAGCAAAACAATTTTGTTAAGACTGGTTAGCACTGGAGAGTGGTTGAAAAATCGCTATCACGTACATATGCCACGGATTCCATTAGGTAATAACCCATTAGCGTTCTCATAACGACTTAAATCTATCTGGTGAACTTGTATAAACAAATTAATTTATTACGTTCATGATTATGAAAGGTTTAGTCCCATTACTGACTTTCTAAAGTGACTGCATACCTGGTTTCCCCACTGGGCTAACAGTATGCAGCGCCCCATCCAATTCACCAGCAAGTTTGACCATTTCCAAATATAGATCTTTTCTCCCGATATGCCAGATTAACGCCTGTAGAACGACGATGTTTTCTTTGGATATCATCTTGGTAGTTTTCAGGTGAGTAAATAAGTCTCTGGCAGATTTCATCTCCTCTAGAACACCCAATCCAAAGCCTCCAGGACCTTTATATATAAAAACAATATATGCATCTAATAAGGAAACTTGTTTAAAAATATTCAAGTTAATTAATCTCCTTTGCATATATCATGATTTGCAAGAGTAGTAATCGTTTAAGCAACATTTTATCATTGATAGTAGTTTAAGCAGGAACGTGGTGGTCTGGAATTCAGCCTATCAGCGTGGTAGAAGCAGGGGGAATAACCGCGAACATACCTTCCACGATGGAGATCAAAGATCAAAGAGAAGATTGACCTAGGCTAAAAGAAGATGCGACGATTTTTACGATAACGAAATTACAGTACAACAAATTCGGAGCAAGAACCTCACCTGTTAATAAACTTTTAATCTTATCAACGTCTGCCTCTTTCAGTTCATCGGCTAGATTAAGTAGGAAAACATTCAACCTCAGGTCATCTGGTGGAGGGGGCATGTAAAATTCAGAACTGTTCTGCCTTCCTAATGGATGCGTCATTTCGTGACTCCTTGCATACGAGATAAGTGGAAATTTAGGTCTGAAATGGAAAGTTCAAAATCAATCGTAACAATTTAACTCCACTTGAAATGAGCAGAAAAAGTAAACTCTTCTCACATCTATCGGAATAGTCATCTCTTCTAACAGCTATCGGAATGGTCAACTCTTCTAACAGCTTCTAACATCTCCTGTAGCGATCACGTCGCCATTTCATTTGCTTTGCAACTGCGCGGCATCTGCGCAGCTGAGCAGCTTTTTGTAAACTTCCTTTCGCTACCAAATCCGAGGTTCTGTTCATTGGAGAGATTGGGTGAGAGTTGGAAAACCGTTTATATTTTGTGCAACTGTATGTAAAGTCACAAGATATCTCGCCGACTATCGCCAATCACCAGTTATTCCCTAGATTTGATTTGTACCCGATCTCGACTATTAGAGACAGAGATATTATATATCAATATATAGAGTGTGATATCAACCGTTGTACAGACATGGCAAACGTAATGTGGAATGGCTACCTCAACGAGGGATAAGTTAAGTCCGTAGGAGTTTGGGACATATAATAAAAAAAAAATACATACATACCCTGGAGAAAATATAGCGCCAGAGATTTTTTATATGTTTAAACACAAATCTATTGAAACTACAGATATGACGACGATCAATACTGAATGTTATATTTCTATTCGAAACTAGATATATGACAAAGATAAATACTGTAAACCCACTTGAAAGTAGTACCAAACACCATCACCATGTGAAAATCCCTGTAAGTATTTGGACTAAAATAAAGAAATCTTATTTTGTCTATAGATGAAATACTTAATGCACTGTCGAATTCGAACTAGAGTCCAAGGACTGTGGCTGAACTAGAGTCCAAGGACTGTGGCGGCAGACTGGAAAAATTAACAAATTTGTCAAGATCCGTTCGTCACCAGTCCGAGTATTATTAACTTTAGAAAGTTTGTACATGTGTCAACAAGTACGAAGTCCGGAATTCACCATACACACCGAAGTTTAGCTGAGAAGTGATATCATGTTAAAAAGTGCACATTCTCTATATAAATACAGTTCGCTATACAAACACATTATATTATTGATCAGATTTATCTTTATATGCATGTAATGTAATAAGTTAAGTCACACGTATTAATTGTTCGATTTGACATACCACACAAATAGATTGAACTTCCCCCTCTCTCACCTTGTTAGACAAAACATTCAATTTTAACATGGATAGATGTTTGCTATACATATGTGTATGTGTTGGATTCCAGAATGAAAAATCTTGCTAACCGTTGAGCTGAAGTTGTGTTGGCGACCTGTCACAATCCCATAACCATGATAACTGGGGCTGTCTTTACAGAGAACTAAGACCATCAGAAAAGCATCACCTGCTGAAATAAGAACCCAGAGATTGAAAGTTAGTTTAGAGTATGTCGGATCCAAGATTACTTATTGCAGTTACAGTTGACCTATTGCGCATTTCCCTGCCAAAGTCGTATCTGCCCTCTCAGATCAGATTAGCTATATAGTCAAGAATTGTGTAGAAATTTGTCTTGTATATTAAAGTAGAGAAATTGGCAGATTTAGATGACCACAACAAATGCCCCAAAGTCAAATTGGCGCGCTTTGATTATATAGGAAACTATTTTTCAATGTACGAAAGAAGTACATTACTTATTCAAGAAATCCTTTTGACTAAATTGGAGGAAATTCGCCGAACATCATGTCAAAGCCCAACTTTCTCTCAACTTTCGTTATTTTCCATAACTTTCCAGAATTTGACCGATTTATCTCAAATTACACCACGATACTATGGGGTGACGCACATGTCGTGTACCAAAATTGAAGTCAATAAATCGATGATAAAGGTCACAGGTAAAAAGCCAGGAAATTATCGAAATTCATTCCTTTTTTTCGTGGATATATCAGAGAGAGTACTAAATTGTCAACGGTCAGGTCAACGCAAAGGTGCCCCCTCTCCCGACAGGAAATTATTGAAAACATTGTCTGTGATATGTACACCATTTCAAGGGTGGAGATTTTTATCGAACTTCAGAAATACCTCAACTTTACAGCAATCAAGACACATATTGAGGTGGAAATGTCACAGGTTAAACCCACAGGAATTTCAATTATTTTAATACCTGCAGGATGATATTATATTCTATAACACTTGTGTCAATAACATCGCGCTAACCGTGTAATTATTACACGATTTATCACGGATATGTGAAATGTACATGTGTCAAGTGCAGGAGTTCATCAGGAGATTCCATTTCACAAGTCGGGTGAGAAAAGAGAAGTCTGCTTTCATACAAGTAACAATCGAATAAAACAAACAAATAAATTACAAGATGAAATTTCCTTCTCAAGTTTAACTGTTGTTTCCATCGAGAAATTGATTATCAAAGCGACACAAATAGGCATATATCCACGTAATTTCCCAACAGCTGACTTAGCTGACAAAATCACTCCCCCATTTGAGAGACCACATAAACTCGCTCACTGACATTGGCACGATGCCAACCGGAGCATCGCCCAACAGCAGTGGACGAGTTTTTTTTTCAAAAAAGGAGAGAAAGGTTGTCAAAGTTTAAAATATGTTTTCAATCTTTCATTGTAATCTTTGTTGATAATCAATTTGAGTAGTGCAATAGAATAGAAATAATGTTTTCATAGGCGTGCTAAATGGATATTTTACCCACCGTCAGTGTGGGAAACTTTATATAACCATATACACGCCTATGAAAACATTATGTCTTAAATATATAACCAGGAAATCCTCGAAAATCACACTTTTGTGAGTGGATGCATTACTGGGATGCGATGTGTCGTGTACCAAGAATGACGACAAAAGGCCAACGGTCAAGGTCAATAACCACCAGCAACTCACTGAAACACGTAAGATTAATAGATTTCATTATTGACGTATTTCATAGTACCAACTAGGCTTTTGTTCAAAAGATTTACTAGTCCCCACCTTCTCAGTGTATATCTTCCTTGACTCTATTTAACTTTGTTTTCTTGTCAGTATTATTAAATATGTTGTATATTCCAGAATCGTCCGAAAACGCCCCTATAATTTAATTACAGGGGTTGTTTCTTCATCATGTGCAAATTTGGAAAGGTTTCATTATAGCATATACCAAAACGCGCCGCAACATTGGGAATTTTATAAGTTAATCGTGGTTTACAGTTATTTAGTTACATGTACACAACGATATCCCTGTTATTCCTCAGTAGTTCGAAGCTATTTGGTGAAATGAAATAAGCTATATTGTAATTTGATTACAACCATAATAATTACTTTTCTCAACTGATCTATGGGGCTGTCTAATTTCTTCGCTAAAGGAATGGTTGTACTTTTCATGCCAAAAAATATGATAAAGCTATATCATACCGAAATCAGTGGTTGATAGTGGTCCACACTATGTGCCCATTCTGTGTGACGTTATACCTAAATTGACTTCTTTGTTGTTTTGATCAACAAGTCAGGTTCATTTAAAATTTTCATGGGCGGTACCATAATTTTTATTATTAATTAAAAATAATTATTCTGAATATAATATTATACAAGTACAACTGGGTTCATCGGATGATACATTTCCATGTGAGCAGGTGCAAAAAATACTCATCAAAGATAATGTGAATGCCCCAGTTCAAACAAAATGGGGAAAAATTAATACACACGTATGACTGATTGAATGGAAGATTATGTACTATATATACTCTGTTTATATGAAACCACTATATCGTCTAAAATACTTTTTACAAAGAATATACCGTGTTTTCCTGATGTCTGTTCTCATTGTCGTGAACAACCAGGACGTGTTTGTTTCTGGTGAGATTTATGGACGGATATTGAGGTCTGCCTAACTGACGGGGTTGATTTTCATATAAAAGTTTGTTACAAAAGCTACGTCACTTGGAATAGAAAATTAATTAAGAATTTTAATGGACTAAATTTATTACTGGTAGCACAACTGTATATATACAAACCGAATGTAAAGATTTTTCATGATATGATACAATTCCAATAATGTATCGAAAAATACATAGCAATGAACCATTTTAATTGGAAACCGTAATTATGCTCTAATAATCTATGAGAGACGCTGAAATGTATACATATATAGGACAAGCACTTATATACTTTATATTAACACAGGCATCTGATTTGTATATATATTTTAGGTAAATGTATGCAAGGTGAATAAATATATTTGAAAAATCATGTCATTATTCCGCTTTATGGGGTATGTCGTATTAGGATTTATGTTTTGAGAAGTCTAATAAAATAGAAATTATAAAACATAATCATTCAATAATTACTTTATATCATATACAGGACGTACATAATGATTTTCATGTGTAATTTTAAAAGTTAATTTTTTAACAAAAACAGTAAGTTATTACTCTGAATGAAACACTTTTTAAATATGATATATGAAACATGAATTTAAACATTTCGTTGGTAGTTCTTAGTTATTCGGTGAAATGATATGTTATTTTGGAATTTTGATCGCAGTGAGAATGATTACTTTCTTCATCTACAAAATACTCATCAAAGATAACATAAATCCCATAGCATAAACAAAATGAGAAGAAATGAATACACACGCATGGCAGACAGATTGGAAGGTTATATGCCAAATATCATTTAAAACCACTATATATTCTCGCTGGGTATAATATTTTAAACTGCCTACTAGTACTTGCTAACAATGTTTTCCACCAAAAAGTAAATATAAAATTTGACTCTGATTTTTTTCCTGTTTTCAAACCATGAAGCTGCTGAACATTTGTCCTAGGATTATTGCTCAAGGTTATTTAACAAAGTAAATGTTTAGATAAATTTTGTCGCAAAAACTATAATTTTTGGAATAGAAAATTAACTAAGAAATAGAAAACCTTTATATATAGAGGTTTTCTACCAGCAGCAATACATACAATACATATACAAAACAGATGTCTGTATTAAATACACTGTACATAAGTGGTTCCTTTATATAGTTGAGTGTCTCTCATGGTTTGTAAATACTAAATTTAAATAATACATGAATTTAAATACTAAATGTATTGCTGCTGATAGAAAACCTTTATATAAGTGGTTCCTTTATACAGTTGAGTGTCTCTCCTGGTTTGTAAATACTAAATTTAAATAATACATGAATTTAAATACTAAATTTATTGCTGCTGGTAGAAATATAAAGGTCTTCTACCAGCAGCAATACATTTAGTATTTAAATTCAAGTATTATTTAAATTTAGTATTTACAAACCATGAGAGACACTCAACTATATAGAGGAACCACTTATGTACAGTATATTTAATACAGACATCTGTTTTGTATATGTACACACATATTAGGTACTTGCAAATGTACGCAAGGTGACTGATATATACTTGAACATACTTGTCATTTTCATGAATTTACTGGAATATTTAGTATCAAGATATATGTTTTAAAGAAGCATAGTAAGAACATAAATTATAGAAAAATAATAATATAGTACTTGTTTTGTATTAAATACAAATTTTGCCTGTAATTTTAAAGTTATAATTTGTAAATAGACAATAAATGTGATATAACAACTACCTCGTACGAAATACAAGTTCTCAATATAAACATTTCGATCAAACAAGAACACCCAGGTTAACTGGTCTCTTTGTGATATGACCTACATTATGTGCAATGGTTGTGTAAGTTTTACTAACCGGTTGTCGAATGATGACACAAAGATCAAACAGGAAGCATAGTCTCTAGAACGGTGCGCATGAGGCTCAAGGGGGTACCTAGTATCATTGCTTGTCGTTCTGCATAAAGTCGCTTAATTGAAATCAAAATATTGCAGTTCAATATCCTATCGAAATGTATGTACAACTTTCTCGCGATCAACCATCAAGTTAAACTTTTATACTAGTAACAGATGTACTCAATTGATAAGTGATTAGACACTGACTTCGAACTCATATAGCATGTATAATTTATAGCAAAATAGTAAAACTTTACATATATCCATCGTTCAAAACCTATCAACCTGATCGGCAGTATTTAACAGTAAAATTACTTTCATTTTCGAAATATGTGGCATGAAATCTGGCATTTATTTCCAAATACCCTACAGATCTAATGTTCTGAAAGGATTCCCCTTCAATTTGAAGTCAACTCTGAAAAGAAGGGGTCATTTCAACGAGCGTCGATCAGGATTAACGCTGTAAAATATAAAAATATCGAATACATACCGACAAAAAGCGTCTCAAAATGGCGGCAGTAACACAATGTGCGAGTGGCTGTTCCCCAGGTTAACACGTGAGCGATGACGTACGAGGTTCAATAATAAATGGCTTAGTAACGGAGATCACTCCCACAATGAGGAGTTTTGTTACATAGACATGACTGCATTTTTCAATGCCCATCTGATCGACGCTCTCAGTATTTAGTGACAATGAA
>JAVTVY010000657.1:0-34217 GCA_036873755.1 Hanleya hanleyi
AGCATCTTCAAAGGCTTCTCATACAAAGGCCGTGTTTTTAGGGTACATCTGTTGGGCCAGGTGCGTAATTTGGGAAGCGTCTCTGGGGTTTTTGAATAACACCACATACTGAGCATTCAAACTAATGTTCCTGTGCTCTTTTTTCTTACTGAAGAGATTCTGCACGATGTAGATGATGCTCAACCGACGATGATGGCTTCCTTTGGTAAAGAGACGGGTGATTCGACTGTCCGTTTCCGTCATGAGATCGTCCACCACCACCAAGGTGTCTTGAGGTGTATCCTCAGGAGGTAAGCCTTCCACTAAGGTGAGTCCCGGGACACGTGCCAGTTCCTCGTACGCGGGTTGCCAAGCTCCATAACACCACAGGATGCGAGCTAGAGGCGGTGAAATGAGGGCTGACCCGTGTTGGATCAGACGTTGAATGAAGTGTGTTTTTCCCGACCCTGTCGGTCCAGCGATGAGACACGTGAAAGGATGCTGCCACCGAGGATCCATAGTTTTTTTTATTTTAGTTTTTTTATTTGGTGATTTGCGCTCGGCGTTTAGAAGCCCACCCCCGTTGTCGTGGATCCCACCGGGGATCGTAGTCGAATGGATACCGTTGTCGTGGTAAACGTGATTCACGGGGATCCACTGCAAATATTTTTAGCGGCGTAGGAGTCGTGGTGTTGGTAGGTGTACTAGGTGTTGGTGGTGGTGATGGGGTGGAAGGATCGTCGCTTCTTAGGGATGACGGAGGATGACGTGGAGTAGTCGTAGTACGGGGCGTGGTGGTCGTCGTGGGTGACTGGATGTAGCGGGCAAAGGGTAACGTGGTGATGGATGGAGTAGACGGTGTGGACGGCGTGGTAGACGTGGGTGTCTGGGTTGATACGTGGCGGTACCTTGACGTCTCGGATGGCGTAGGCAGCGTCGTCGTCGTGGTGGTTGAAGTGGTGGTGGAAGTGGTGGATGACGGAGATGTGGAACGCAGGGTGCTCAAACAGGATACCACGTACGACAAATATCGGTGTTGATATCGGTATTACAAGCGTCTAGTCCGTCATTCATAATCCAGCCGTCGTCCATTAGAGAATATCCGCGTCCATAATCCAAAGACCTATTCCATTTCCATATAACAGTATTAGCACCAAATTCAAAAAGACAATCATAGTATACATATAAACATAGGCTTGTTTCCTGCAAGAGAGAAGCGGTCAACAGTTTTCAATGATGCCGGCAAGACATCATGATGTTCAAAAAATATCAAATCCGTATCGCTGATCAGTATTCTTAATCCATAATATTCGTTATAGAGTCGTCATCTAAAAATGATGTACCTCAGTCGCTTTGATTGTGACTGACTGTTCATATGAGTACCATGAGGATCTTGAAGTACATGGGCTCATACGGCCCCTAGCCCCGGGTTAAGCGGAATTAGACACATGTTACGAAACGTAGCGCCATAGATCTTGCACGCTACGTTCGTATTTTGCTATCAGCATGCGGTATGTCGTACGGGCAGGTACATTATATGGTTGAAACTCTGGTTGACTTGATCGCCATACGTCTTGCTAATGGGCACCACCCGTAACAGAGGTGTGTTCACATCACCCACAATATGGCTGTCCACTGCGTCCGAGTAGACGTACAGTGCGTACATACCTACTTTCATATCCATCAACAGGGTACCGTTGTCAATGGTGGGACCCGTGTAGACGCTTTCAGGCAGCCGTAACATTTGCTGTAGTGTAGGACTGAGTTTCACAGCCACGTTAGGGCTCAGCATGATAGAGCTCTTGTCGTTGTGTACGTTGACATCGAAGAACACGTTTTTCTTGAAGCGAAAGGCTATCAGGCGTGTTGCACTATCCGTGCCCTCCTTTAGAGCCTTGTACTCCAACAAGGCCATCAGACCCTGACTGAACTTCTGGGGCGTATCGTATTGGCCTTCGGGGAGAGTCAGTCTGTAGATTTTACCTTGGTAGGTCACTTCGTACCATACTTCTTGGTCTTGTACGTTGTACCATGAGTAAGGGTATTGAATATCCACCAGTCCACATTCCCATCGTCCAGGTAAATGTAACGGTTGGGGTAATTGAGTGACATACTTGGTCAAGGTGTTGTCAGGAAACACTTCGAGTGAGCTATTACTGGGCAAGGTCAGGTAAAACATGACGACTGAGTTGTTCTGGCTTCTGCACCGGGTTTTTATAGGAGTTATTAGTAGGGTTCCCAGTAAGGGCCCACCCCCCAGGCCTTGGGCGCCTTCTTACCTCGGCGTTGTGATCGTCGCGTTGACTTAGATCGGCTACGTCCCCGTCGTGGTTGTGGTATTTTGGACGGCGGCGGCGGTGACATGGAGTCCCAAGCAGAGGAGGGTGGAGGTTGGTGTCGGGTCGATTGCTGCATAAAGGCCCAACGGTTAGGATTCCCTACCAATTCTTGAGGGATGTGCGTGTCTTTTAATCCCTGAGCAAAGACTTCCCAGCCCGGTGGATTAGAGTGTTTGCGAAAACGGACCATATCGTTGATCAAATCGGTCATATGAGACCCCGGCACCACTTTGTTTCGAATCAGCAGTTTTCCTTCAGCGTTCCAACTCATATCGGAATTCTGTTTCACCCGATCCAACAATAAACGTGCCTTGGTCTTGAAGGCTTTAGGCACACTGGTCAACACTTCCTCTTCCAGCTCAGGTGAAGGTGGTGACGGGGATGTGAGAGTAGGCGTTGTGGGTACTTGTGGTGGTGGTGTACTACTACTACTCCCTCTATATTGATCCATAAACGTCTGGTACCGGTTCAGCGTATGATGGTAGAGTTGAATTTTCTCATGATCGGGTAGTCGACGTTGCAGTATACTATTCATCTCTTCATCCAGAGACTGGAGTTGTTGCACTGTGGCCGGTACGGGATAGGGTGATTGCAAACTCTGTAACAGTCGAGGTTCGACGAGCATCATTTTTTTCGTATGTTCCATGATGACGTTAGCGTCCCAAGATGGAGCCTAGTAACGGTCCCAGTACAGTAGCGGCTAAGGGTGCGAGGAGTGCGCCGAGAAATCCACCTCGCTGTAACACCTGTTTCTTTTTCTTGACACTGCCCGTCTTCTTCACCAACGTTCGGAGACCCGCCTTGTGCCGTTGCAATTTCCCTTTCTGCAGAGGACTGAGTGGAACATTGCCTTTTAACACATTATGGGCCACTTCACACAAACACCGTACCAAGTCGGCATCCGCTCCGCGCACCAGGGTCCGGCCCACCTCCGGTGGCGCGCTGCGTAATACGCGCAGGGCCGGCGCGTGCTTGCGTATCCGTGCAGACATGATGATGAATGACGGGTAGAGTGCGTTGTCTTCTTCTTTTATCTTTTTATTTGGGTGTGTACACCGTCTGCACCTCGCCGGGAAAAATGAGGGTACGCAATCGCAGGGTGGAGGGCGTGTCTTGTTTCAAGTCAATGAGTAGATACCCGTGAGCGGGTTGGGTAGCATCTTCAAAGGCTTCTCGTACAAAGGCCGTGTTTTTAGGGTACATCTGTTGGGCCAGGTGCGTAATTTGTGAAGCGTCTCTGGGGTTTTTGAATAACACCACATACTGAGCATTCAAACTAATGTTTCTGTGCTCTTTGTTCTTACTGAAGAGATTCTGTACGATGTAAATGATGCTCAACCGACGATGATGGCTTCCTTTGGTAAAGAGACGGGTGATTCGACTGTCCGTTTCCGTCATGAGATCGTCCACCACCACCAAGGTGTCTTGGGGTGTATCCTCAGGGGGTAAGCCTTCCACTAAGGTGAGTCCCGGGGCACGTGCCAGTTCCTCGTACGCGGGTTGCCAAGCTCCATAACACCACAGGATGCGAGCTAGAGGCGGTGAAATGAGGGCTGACCCGTGTTGGATCAGACGTTGAACGAAGTGTGTTTTTCCCGACCCTGTCGGTCCAGCGATGAGACACGTGAAAGGATGCTGCCACCGAGGATCCATAGTTTATTTTATTTTATTTTTTATTTTTTTTATTTGGTGATTTGCGCTCGGCGTTTAGAAGCCCACCCCCGTTGTCGTGGATCCCACCGGGGATCGTAGTCGAATGGATACCGTTGTCGTGGTAAACGTGATTCACGGGGATCCACTGCAAATATTTTTAGCGGCGTAGGAGTCGTGGTGTTGGTAGGTGTACTAGGTGTTGGTGGTGGTGATGGGGTGGAAGGATCGTCGCTTCTTAGGGATGACGGAGGATGACGTGGAGTAGTCGTAGTACGGGGCGTGGTGGTCGTCGTGGGTGACTGGATGTAGCGGGCAAAGGGTAACGTGGTGATGGATGGAGTAGACGGTGTGGACGGCGTGGTAGACGTGGGTGTCTGGGTTGATACGTGGCGGTACCTTGACGTCTCGGATGGCGTAGGCAGCGTCGTCGTCGTGGTGGTCGAAGTGGTGGTGGAAGTGGTGGATGACGGAGATGTGGAACGCAGGGTGCTCAAACAGGATACCACGTACGACAAATCGTAGAACACGCCTGTAAATAACGTACCCACAAGCACTACTAGACACACTACAGTACCCACTTGTGCTTTTCGAGTTCGTAACAGTAAGGGTAGATGTGTACTATCCATGGTACAATCCTACACTGAAGGCTGGTGATGATAGGGGTTAGAATTTATAGGCGTTTCATGTCACGGCCTGACACCCAGGAATTAAACGAACGAGGCCACCCTTGCCATTTGACGAAATGATAGGGAATGCCACGTCGACGTTCCGTTTTTAAAATCTTTTCCACCGTGTAGTAGTCTTTCGGTGTTTTCACTATGGGTTGTAATTCTGCCTCGTAAAACGTGCCTTGCAGTGTTTCTCCTTGTAGATCTTCCAGTTGATAGACGTGTGGCTGTCGAGGTTTATGGCGAACGATGACAAAGTGCTCGTCACTCAAGTTGGGCAAGTAACTTTTCTCAAATTGGCCTTTCACTTTACTGATCCGTACCACATCTCCACGTTTGTAACGGGGTGCCGTGAGTGGTTGTGATGGACTGGATGAGTACAGCGTAGCACGCACTTGATGTTCGTTGCGTTCTGTCACATCACGGGGAGCTCGCTGGATACTGCGATGATAGGCGCGATTGTACCCTTGCACCAGTTGAGGTAGTACATCGATGTACCGTCGGGTGTTTTGGGCGGTAAAATACTTGTACATTCGTCCTTTGAAGGTGCGATTGAATCGTTCCACCACAGAAGCTTTCGTCTCGTTGTACGTATGAAAGAAAAATACCTTCTGTTTCTTAAGAAAGGCTTGAAAGGGTCGGTTGAGAAATTCTGTGCCTTCATCCGTTTGTAAATAAAGAAGTTTGCGCCCCGTCTTGAAAATCTGCTGGAACGCTCCTATTAGATTCTCTCCTGTTTTGGTGCGAATGGGTAGTACCCAGGCATACTTGGATAAAATATCGATACAGGTCAATATGTACCGATGTCCATCATTGTGAGGTGCAAATCGACTCATGTCCACTAAATCCGCCTTCCATTGCGCGTCTATACCTCCTACGATCACTCGGTTACGGCGAAAATGTCGTCGGGCTGCTCGATGTAAACTATAAGTGTCTTGGGTTTTTAACCAGTCTCGAACTTCAGTTCGACTGATGCCTTGAGAATGGGCAGCTCGAGCGAGCGCTCCCACAGCGCTATACGCAGCTGGACTGGTAGGGCTGTAATACAAATCGGTTAACACCTCGTTCACTGTAGATGCGGACTCCTTTTTTCCCTTTCGGGACCGCTTCATTACGGGCTTCTTACCCCTCATTGAGGCGCCTCTGGGTCGCCGTCATGTGTGTTGTTCGCTTCATCAGGTGACACTGTCACTCTAGCCTCTGTGCATTCTATAGATATAGTACTTTCGTCTTCCCCGGCTGTATCATCGGATTCATCATCATGTTGTTTTTTTCATGAGGTTCAGCCAGCGCGTCTTCCATAGCACGAGCCCACGCCAATTCGTCTGGTGATCGGTCGTCCGGTGTAAACAGCTGGTCCACAATAGGCACTACTTTCTCCAAGGCTGACCACAGAGAGGGAGTTAGGATGAAACTTCGCGTAGGATCTTGGTAGCGGCCCAGGCGTGGGAAGAGGGCGGTACGGTATACGTAGATGGCATTGTCCATGTGGATGAGGTGTCCGTCCAACTCACCGCTCAACACCCGTTTAAATTTAGTCCAGCCATCACGCTGTAACGTCACCGTATTCGATAGAGTCTCAGCGCGCGCCCAGCAAATAGCTCCACAGTCTTCCACCAGGGTGACTTTATCTTCATAGACGTATAACCCCACCTGGTAGGGTGTAAGAGGCAGGATGGCTCGTAGTGACATGCTTGCTGTAAATGTCGAACGGAGAATGACACACACTCTGTCTCATCCCTCGTATTTATAGTGTCAGGTACTATTCTGTGAGAGGCGGCTCCTGTGGAGCGAGTACTTTATCCACCATGGGCACTACTTGTTGCAAAGCCGTCCATAGATCGAGGTCCAGAGTAAATCCCCCTCGCTTGAGACAGAGAAGTCGAGCAAAATAGGGACCGCGGAAAATGTAGACATCGTCACACAGGTGAATGCTATCTCCGTCGAGGTTACCGCATAACACACGTTTCAAGGTAATCCAGCCTTCCGGGGATAAAGAGACACGCGCGGGTTCAGACGTACACCAACATCGGCTATCGTCATCGATCAGCTCCACGCGTTGGGGATATAATAATAGGGTACAATCCGGTGTAAGAGTGCGGGTAGCTACAGAGTTGGCCTCAGGATAGAGTACATCGTGGACATCGGTGATAATAGCTTTCAGCGCCTGCCATAATGCCGGCCGCAGTAGGATAGCGGCACCCCCACACTGTTCTAATCGAGGGAAAAAAGAATGATCTCTACCACTTCGCAGGTACACACCGATTCCCACATGCATAAAATCGACTTCGGGCTCTTTTCCCTGTAACAACCGTGTTAATAGAGTCCAGCCTGCTAAGCTTAAAGATAACTTCACTTCTCTAGGATGTTCTTCGATGAGCTGCAATTCATGATCATAGACGATGAGAATCACATCAGACGTCAGTTGAAAGAAAGCGAGCTCCTTTCCGTGCGCTGCCATAATGGTGAATGACAAAACACCGGCCAGGCAAAATGTATATATACCGATTCTTGCTAATGTGAGTAAAAAAAAAAATATTTCATCGTAATAAAAATTCGTACCTTGTTCTAGAAAATAATTAAATTGACAATGCAATTTTTGTAGGCGCGCGCTCCAAGATAAAATATGCTTCAGAACATTTGCGACGACGCTACATCTGTATGTGTCATTTATGCCTGTAAAAACAATTAAGAGCTCACAGGTAGGAGAGAAGACAACATTGAAAATGGTCTCCAAAACGCTTTTACCGGTCTATTGGTTATTAACAGATTACCCGGCCGGCCCTTTCAAGCCGATACACATTCCATTCTCAATGCCTGTAACGACCGCTAGATGGCGTGATACACAGCGCACCAAAATGATTGGGAACTCTGCACGTTGGTTTTCTTGCAGTGAAACGAAGGCTATGTTTTTAATAATTTTCTATAGTTCTCTTTCGATAAACCCGCTGGAATTTTCAGGGAGCTATTATAAGGCTGTAAGCCATTGTCTTGACGTATTTTTAGCCAGGAAAATCAATTTATTTTCAGTGTACGGGGTTTTCCATACTACCGTACTTTAACGTTACGCATCGAAAAATCGCTAAAATTAATAAAATAACGGCTTAGTCGAGCGCTATGGTGCTAAATTTTTTTAAATACTACACTATGAATTGCCTGAGTTCAACTTGCAATAAAATTTATACGTGCACTGACATTTTATTGCAAAATCACAGCCGTTTATAATTGAGAAAGAAACACACACAGATTTCTCAGCGTAACTCCAGACAGCAAAGCTTTGGCCATTTCGCCGAGGTCCGCGCTTTTGTTATATATAGCTACCGGCCAGCTTCATAGGCCCATTCCAAAACCTTTTCACTCACCAGATGACAACAAACAGAGAGAAGAAAATGAGCCAACTCGTCGCTACAGTAAAGATGTCCACATCCAAGCCCGTCAGGCCCGTCAGACCAAGAGTAGCAGTACCGAAGATATCCAGGCGCAAGAAGAGGGCGATGCTCAAAGAAATAAAAGATTTCTGGCTGCAAGAATTGACGGGGTGGAGTGCCATGCTAACCAACGACACCGAAAGACAAGGGCCCGGTACAGCCAACAATTTACGTCAACTATTCAACAACGCAAGAACCATCAGCGAGGAGGGGTGGTTCGATTTATTAATTGCTACGATGGGAGAAGAAATGTACCCTGCCCCTCCTCCGCTGCTAGCGCCCCAGCCATCACCACCACCACCACAAGAGCCACCGGCAACAGCGCCCCGGGATGGAATTTTTCCCCTAGAAGACCTGCCCTCCATTTTTGTTGAAGAACCGCCAACAATACCGGCCGCTGATTTCCTCAACGACATGCCGATCAGCCCCGAACTAGATGAGGATGTGGTACACACATATACGCTGTCACCGTATACATACTTTTCGGTCAGTGACAGGATGTAAGGGGGAGTAGGCAACTCCCCTCCTGAAGAAAACAGGGGAAAAAATTGAATACAACGGCCCTTATCAGGGCCAACCAATGCTTCGAAAGAGAAAGCTTCTAACTTGGCACACATTTC
The DNA here is from genome assembly GCA_036873755.1 of Hanleya hanleyi. Lineage (NCBI taxonomy): Eukaryota > Metazoa > Mollusca > Polyplacophora > Lepidopleurida > Hanleyidae > Hanleya > Hanleya hanleyi. Next base: position 8,688 of record JAVTVY010000657.1, read on the forward strand.
AAAGCACAGATCCCCACATTACCCTTTTTTTTTTTTATTCTATTAGCAAACTGCATCACCAAAAAACAACCCCTGTCCTATATTAACAGTCCTTGTGAGGACTAATTAACAGTCCTTGTGAGGACTAATCTCTCTCTTATAAACACAAGTTTTATTTTTCTTTTTTCTCTCTCCCAGTAATTAATTAATTAATTAATTAATATTACAGCCCGACCGATAACGGACTGAAATTTATTTTTGAACCCGGGAATGTTACTAATTTTTCTCTCTCAGTAATTAATATTATAGCCCGAATATATTTTATTACAGCCCGAATAATAACGGACTGCAATTTATTTGAACCAGTACAAAGGGGTTAGAAAGAAGAGTATATGTGTGTGTGATGCCCGAATGATAACGGACTGAGGGTGACATTTGTCACTGTTGTTGTTGTCGACCAGTAAAGGAATAAACATTACAGCCCCACTAATAACGGACTGAAATTTATTTGAACCAGTACAAAGGGGTTTGGGATTAGAAAGAAGAGTATATGTGTGTGTGATCTGGTGTTAATTTTTGTGCTTTTTTAATGTTAGAAGTTCCCCTTCCGGAAAGATGAGGCAATTCTGAAAAGAACTTTTTGGATATGTAAGCGATTACATCGTTTACATCGTTGAGAGGGCCTGTTGACGTTGTCTTCTCTCAGTACAAACGGGACATGTTAAAGGAATCAATTCACACACTAGGGGTTTATTAGCCTGCGCACACGCTGGTATTTGGGCATGTCGATGAATACAAACTTCACACAAGGCTTGGTGACCACATGGGGAAATAGCATATTTAGCGAATTGGTTACTGCATTCCACGCAGTGTAAATATAAGGCTGCCTGGCGTTCTGTGTTGGATCCCAGTGTTGTTGTTGTTATTGCCCAAACGTAGTGCATCTCGTCTTGGTTTTCTTTTTGACTTATTTTTCTGGTATTCTCTCTTATTCTCTTTGTTCTGGCGTCCTTCTTGTTTTTCCTCGCATCTGGCCTATTTCTATTGCATCTGTCGTCTTTTCTTCCCCTTCTGACATCTATCCTATTTTTTCTGCAATCTTTCCTATTCCTATTTCTTCTGGAATCTTTCCTATTTTTTCTTGAGTCTGTCCTCTTTTGGGATACTGTGGTGTTTAAGTCTTCCCTCTTCTCCGCCTCCTCATCTTCTCCTTGGTCTGTGGTGTCTGTTGTGTCTGTTGTCTGGCTTCCGCTTTCTTCTTGTGCCATTTCTCCATCTGCTTTTTCTTTAGCTGGTGGGCTTGGTTGTTGTTGCGGTTTCAACATACTTTCTAACATGTGGTCTATGTTGTCAAAACGTTGGTATTCATCCGGTGTGGCTGCAAAGAAGTTACTCAGCTGCGATGTGGCTGGGGGGCTATACAATGGGCTGTAGTTGGTGGTGGGTAGTGCCGGGCAGCTTGAGGTGGAAATAAGTCTCCCATTATAGCATCCAACCATGGTTCGTCATGTACCATATTAATAATGTCGCCGAGGAGTGGTACTTCATTATCATCATCATTTGTGGTGAAGTCTGGTATATCAATATCCATGATTCCAGCCAGGGGTGACTCCATGACTGGGCACTCAGGCTAATTGTGAATGCCTGAAAAAATACTGCGCGCTATTTATAGTGTAAAGCACGGACCGTAGCGAAAACACTCTAGTTGGGCCGTCTACACTGACGCTGAGAAAATCTGTGTGTGTTTCTTTCCCAATTTTAAACGGCTGTGATTTTACAATAAATGTCAGTGCACATATAAATTTTATTGCAAGTTGAACTCAGGCAATTCATAGTGTAGTATTTAAAAAAATTTACCAGCATAGCGCTAAACTAAGCCGGTATTTTAATAATTTTAGCGATTTTAAACCCATAAGGTTATGGTGTGGTAGTGTGAAAAACCCGGTACACTGGGAAATAAATCGGTTTTCCTGGCTAAAAATACGTCAAGACTACAGCTTACAGCCTTATAATATCACCCTGAAAATTGTAACGGGTTTATCGAAATAAAACTAGGAAATTTTTTATCCTTGGGCAATGGTAACACAACACTATACAGTGTGCATGGAAAAATTTTTTTTAGCAGATACCATAATCTTGCACTCACTCACACCGGCGGCCATCTTGCACCCGCCACCCACCACCATCCACCACAGCGGCCATCTTGCACCCGCCACCCACCACCACCCACCACAGCGGCCATCTTGCACCCGTCACCCACCACCACCCACCACCAGCCGTCTAGACTATAAATAACGCGTAGTATGTTCCCATTTATTCACAAAATACAATCATGGGTTCAAGACGAGCACTGTTCACACACCCTAGAGATCCTAGAGATGCTACTAGAGAACACAGAGAGATGATTAGCAGTGAAGATGATGGTGGAATAACCATAATTACAAGCTTTCAGCGGGTTATTGAAGACGAAACCATGATAAGACGAAGTACAGAAGAACTGGAAGAGCTACAGAGGGCTGTAATACAAGAAGATGCGAGGTTGATAAGGCGAAGTAGAGAACAGGACGAAGAAATCAGCAGGATGGCTGCCATAGAAGAAGATGATGAGACAGATCAGGATATAACGGATGGAGAACAAGACGAGCTTCCATGGTTAAATAGTAATAGACCTCCAACAACAACTACACAAACGCCAATTATAACAACGTCGGCTTCCGAAACTCCGATTATAACGACTTCGGCGGCTTCGCAAACAACACCACAAGCATGCTCTTGGGCCGAGATAACCCGCCTCAACGAACAGATTAACGGGATGAGACAAGACATGAATGTAATGGACGCTGAGATTTCAAGACAGGAAAAAGAGCTACATAAAGAAGAAAAAAAATCAAAGTGTAGCGTGTGTACAGATGAAGATAGCCAGTACGCAGTATTGCCGTGTGGCCATTTATGCATCTGTAAAGATTGTTGGGTCACGCTAACGTGTGTAGGAGACATGTGCCACTGCGTTGAAGCAGGCGAACAACATTTAAAAATCAAGTGTCCAATCTGCAGGAAGCATGTGGGTGGAATAAAAAGAATCTACCGCTCATAAAACAAGTGTCGTAACACTTTCAAAGGCCCTTTTCAGGGCCACCCCATCTTTCCGGAAGAGGAAACTTCTATCAAAAAGCACAAAAAATTAACACCAACTCTCATCATCCTCTCCCCAAAGAAAAAAATTTTTTAAATTTTTTTTACAATTTTTTTGAAATTATTGAAAAAAATGGGAGAGGGAGGGGCGGCGGGAAGGTTGGTGGAAGAGCCAAAAAAAAAATTTTTTTTTTAATTAAAAAAAAAGGAAAAAAAGAATCATGGAGCCAAAAAAAATCTTTTTAATTTTCTATGTTTTTTACCATATTAAAAAGGAAAAAAAGGGGTAAAGGGGAGAATGGAGGGGGGGACAAGGGGGAGGGAGGGTTGGTGGAAGAGCCAAAAAAAAAATTTTTTTTTAAATTTAAAAAAAAAGGAAAAAAAGAATGATGGAGCAAAAAAAAAATCTGTTTAATTTTCTATTCTTTTTACCATATTAAAAAGGAAAAAAAGAATGATAGAGCCAAAAAAAGAATGAACACTAACAAGCATTTTTTTTAATTTTCTACTATTTTTATTAACACAAATAGAATGAACGTGTTCACAAGGGTATTGAATGTTAATACAATTATATCTGAGTATTGAATTTTTTAATACAATTAACAGTAAAAAAACTCTGAATTTTTAATACAATTATACGCTCTCAAGCCACTTCAATGAATGTGTGTAGGAATACGGTAAAATGTTTTTCAACACTTGTTCTGAACACTTGTTCAATAGTTCTGCAACAAGACTTGTTTGAATTCATCATCATCTTTCCGTCCCTGGTGCACGTAAATGTAGGTAATAATCTCTTCACGTGGAATTTTGGGAGGGCAGGCAGCTTCCACTCCCAGGGCAATTTGCGTCTCGGTCACGGCCTGTAGTGCTTCAGTGATCAGTGCGTATGAGGGTACACTAGTGTCCTGTGGAATTTGAGGTCTGATTAGATCCAGGACTGTGTCGATGTACTTCTGATAAATATAGTGAGACACCTGGTAGGCCAGAGCTTGACGAATTGTACTTGCGAGACTCTGCAACTTCCGCCACGCCGTTAATTTCAAAGTGACACCCTGAGGACAAGGTACACGCTCTTGCGTATCTAACCGCATTTTCCATTTACGGATATGCACGAGGAGCTCATCGTTGAAATAGGCACAGCTCACAAAGATGTCGTCACCCACATGAAATTTCGCTTCGTCACTCCCCTGGTCGCGAATAACAGCATCGATGGCGTAATCAAGGGTCTCCAGTTTTTGCCAGGTGTCTAAGGTCATGGCAATATGCTTACCGGGTCTGTCGTTAAAGCCCGATGCATTAAAATGCACTTCTTCGTCTTTGACACTCACAGTTAAATAGGCTGAGAGCTCCCAAATGTCCGTGTGGGCTGCCTGGTAGGCTTGCTGGATAATGTTATTGATATCCTGCACAGACATAGGAAGTTGTACCTCTTCTTTCACAGGCACTTGCTGGGATACTGGCTGCTCAACCACTGACTCAGGTATTTCTAACGGTGTTAGTCGGGGGCGTTTGGATCGTCCAGCGCGTTTGGCAAGTGTACTCTCTGGGGTAGTGTGCGTAAGTTTGCTAGCTGTACGCTCTTCGGTAGTGTCCATCACTAAGATATCATCATCTACAAGGGGAATTTCAAGTAGATCTGCTAGTTCTCCATTTCCCGTCTTCTTCAGCGCCTCCACGAAGGCTAGAAATGCATAGGGGCCACGGCGCAGTAGACCATCGATGAGAGCTCTGTTTTGTCGTGAAGGGGTGTTCTCCGCCATGATATCTTCGACACCCTGTTTCAGGAGTATGTTATCGGCCATAAGCAGATCACATAATTCGGCCGCATGCTGCATCTCATCAACGAGGCGAGGACGGTTCTTTTGAAGCGTGACTAGGTCGGCTGAATTCATCATGACTATGGGCTCAGGCTGGTGAGTAACTGCTACCGTGTAAAAGTCTGGTGAATTTGCACTGGTAAAATGAAATATAGTGAAAGGTTCTCCACAGCTCATACAAAACAGGCAAGCTGGCTGGCTAGAGGTGAAGCAAGCAGGCAGGCTGGTCAGGTCAGGTAAGTCAGAGTGCTCCGCAAGGTAGTGCAATGAATACACCCCTACCCTAAAAATCGACTCCTTTTATACGTTTTTCTACAATCCGCCATCTTGCACCCGCCACCCACCACCATCCACCACAGCGGCCATCTTGCACCCGCCACCCACCACCATCCACCACAGCGGCCATCTTGCACCCGCCACCCACCACCACCCACCACAGCGGCCATCTTGCACCCGCCACCCACCACCATCCACCATACACCACACGCATAAAAAAATAGCGGCCATCTTGCACCCGCCACCCACCACCACCCACCACAGCGGCCATCTTGCACCCGCCACCCACCACCATCCACCATACACCTGCCATCTTAAACCCGCCACCCACCACCATCCACCACAGCCGCCATCTTGCACCCGCCACCCACCACCATCCACCACAGCCGCCATCTTGCACCCGCCACCCACCACCATCCACCACAGCACCACACGCATGCGCACATCGCCACTTCTGACGTCACAACAGGTTCTGCGCATGCGCAGTGAAGCGCTGTTTACTCCATTGACTCTTACTATACTACTCTGCACCTTCCATTCAGACCCGAGAATACTGTGGATTCTCGGCTGTAGCCAAGATCGTTTTGTCATTTTCAACTATCAGTGAAATTGTGGCATATTGTAGACACCAAGTCAGTGTCTGTGTTCACTCTTCGAACTCTCCTTGGTACCGGTGTATTAGCCCCAAGTGTTTTCAAAGAACTAATAAATAGACACGAAACGTCATTGACGTCGAATCCATTTCAGTTTTAAATTTTCGATTTGCTGATCTGCACACCAGTCTAAGCCTAACGTCATATTCGGACGACTGACGTAAGCAGCTGCTGATGGAAGGCGTCACCCTACACCAACTCGCCATGTAGGTACTCACTTTTGTAGATGGAATTTACACCTCGAATTCTGAAGAATGTAGTTGTGGTCTGATATATCAAGGTTAGATCGAAATGTGACACTGAAAGTTGAAATTGTTTTCAAAAGACGAACGAAGTTGGTTGTAGAGTGACAGTCACTATTCTATACTATTAAAGAAGCCGCGTACATGCCACTTGGGATCTGACCGTTGAAATGGGGCCCTGTGACTGTATTGGGTGAAAGCGGCGAGAGAGGGGTCTGGTGAGTGACGCAATAACCCTTCGGGTAGTGCTGGTGTATGTCAAAGGATGAGGTACCTGTCGTCATCAGCTGGTATATAGTCCATTTCCACGTCAATCAACTGTCTTTTGAACATCAAACTAAAAGGCATGACTGAAAGAGACAGAATGGTAAGGGTTGAAACGCTCCGCACTTTCGTTATGAAATACACAATCTAAGAGTCCCAGATTCGCTTATGTAGGAAAGCGATCATGTGTAAAGTGCAATAAAGATGAAAATTTCTCAATTAGAATCGCACTGCACAGCGACAATGCAACGGATAGTCAACGCACTACACATAGTTTGACCAACTCACTTCTACATTATAGTGTGTTACTCTATAACCCTGTTGCGATAACCCACGTCCGATTCGCACAATATCTCATTCACTGAGGCCGTAGCCTTATTTATGGTGTTTTTAGAATAATACACGCCGATCTCTATGTTTAAATATTAGTCCCAATGCCTGGGCCTTTGCGATATGGGGTGTGACATCTTATTTCTCTGTATCGCGCTATAGAATACGACCTGAGGGGTCTCTATGCCATGGGCTGAATTTCGCTGAAAAGTTCTGACTGCACAGGAGCCATCTGCAATGGCAGATCTGGGGTGGACGTTTCCCTCATGAAAATATACCACGCTTTACCACAAAATACTACAGCATAATTGTGGTAAAGTGAGGTATATTGTAGTAAACTATAGATGAGGTATAGTATTTTGTGGTACTATACTAAAAAAAACAAAGCATACCACAAGTGCAGTATTTTTTGGTAATTGTACTTCTGTAATAGCGTAGACGAAAATCTGAAAAGTGCATCAGTATCAAACAACTGTGCCAACACAAGCCAATATCAATCATAGGGGATCTATCACAGCGCACGCGGGTCGCGGTGGACCAATATCGGTCCGAATGGGTCGTGCGATGTGTCAAATTGAAGCACTCGTGAAGTAGCGTCCGACTGGACTGGTGTGTAGTGGATGTAGCGCTATGGCGCGCATCCCCAGGCAGGGAATTGTGGGGAAGGGGCATTTGAATGGGTGTTTTGGGGTCGAGGTGGTCCAATAGTGGGCGCGGTCGTGTGGAGTATCAATTTGAAGCGCTCCTCCGGTCCGATCAAGTAATGGGTGGGTGCATGTAAAACTTTCCCCGAAAAAAATCCGAAAACACGGGCTTTAGCACTAAAATATGAAAACCCCCTATCAACTAGGTCTAGATAGGCTAACGTAGATTCCCAGCGGATCGTTGCCTGCCGAGAGGTGCAGGGTGGGATAGCGGGTGCATGTAGAAATTTTCCCTGAAATAAAAGGCGGAAAACGGACTTTACACCTGGTGAGTCGTAGAAATGGGAATTTTGTTGTTGAGATTCTGTGATCTCTCAATTTCCGAAAAAAACCAAACCGAGGGAAGTAATCCAGTTGCCTCTTAGTAACAAAAACCCAGAAACACAATATACTGGACTGGACAGAGTAAACACGATCCGTAACGAAATAGGTTTTGAAACAGACCTATCTATGAATTATGCCGTATACGACGCAATATATCCAGTAACCGTCTTGCATTTTTAGTGGTAATACACCGAGGATATTTTGTCCCCCAGAGTGCTACCAAACAATCTCTCTGGTGCATACAATAAACCGACACACTGACTGACGTACATAGAGAGACAGACTATATGGTTAAACAGATTTAACCGACCTAGCAGTGATTTGTCCAATATAATTTACGGGCGAACAGGATGACATAACGTTGCCCATGTGCCTCTCCTGCATATGAAGGCCTATGTTTACAATTGTTTGGCTGAAAGCAACCAAAGAGGTCCACTGAAAGGAAAATAGACAACATACTAACTTGGTCTGTTACGGCCTTATTGATCTTATGCGAAAATCTCCTAAAAACGGGTGAATATCACTCCTATTCTGGTTGAGCGGGTGATATTATACAGACCCATATACTTGGCTGGTCCCGCCCATCGGAGACTCTCCATTGAGTTCATCATCCTGGCCATCTGACCATAACCAATCATCAGTAGAGAGTATGCCAATAACTTATCACCACAGTGAATGGTCGCAACGTCCTGAGTCTGAGTTTGTCCTGTAATACAAGAAAAAACAATATCAGTTTGAGACAATATCTTTTACCTTTTCAAAGTATCTTTCGAATCCAACGCCGAATCACGAGGGAACCTAGCAGATTCATGGGGTGGGGCTTCAAAGTGAAGTACATAAAAAAATAATTCCGATTTCCAGACTCTATTATTTCAGTTGAAAACTGAACCACGGACCCCTGAACATACAACAATGGACCCCAAATTACCACTACAGACTCAAAACATACCACAACGGTCCTTAAGGATCACAATGATTAGTAGGACCGCTTTCGACAGCGAATTTGTTGTCATTTTGTTGTTCGTTGTGGTAATTTGAAGGTCCTTTGTTGTCCGTTGTGATGATTAGTAGGACCGAGACGAGCATGGGCACACCCATCTTGAATATCTTTAACACAACCAGGGGACTACTTTGCAATCTGTAGGCATAATATTAATAGTATTATAAGCCTCAAACAAACTACGTTCGTGTGGATTCATACTATTGTTTGTATAATGAACCATTTTATTGCAAATTTGCATTTGAAAACTTCCTTCAACAACAATTTGGTGGAAATCCTTGCGCCAATTTCTGGTCACCCAGCACGGGTCATTAGAGAGGCATCACAACATTAAACCGAACGTTGGCGAGTGAGCACGAATAGGTGAGCTCTCACTTATATGAAGTGGGAAATACCTGTGTTACATGACTTATGGTACGACCAGACTGCACAGGAAGTGATGGAAAAAAAAACTTTCTCGACGTTCGCAATTATGGAGCTAGCACGATAATTTAGGTTTATAAAAGAAGAGAAATTTATACTGGTCCAGGTCCAGTGCATTTTTGCCGAAGAATTGAAATTAGTCATACAGGATGATACATTTGGTTATCTCTCCGACTAGCATCCTGACTGGCAAAACCTTTGTGTATAGACTAAATTTATCTCCCCATCCAAAAGAGCTATAATGTCTTGGACATTGCACTCCAACTCAAAACATGCGTATTCATCGAAAACTGAACAATAGGAACGGAACACAAATAATAGAATGCAAGGAGTAATGTGAGCTCACCGATAGCGATGACGAGAGCACTAGATGTGGGGTCTTTACTGAACCCAGAAAAAAAGGGATGACCGTTGGCCGAACCTATATGAAAATAGAATTATAACATATACTTAACTATTTAAAGGTGAACTGCAAAGCTTTTAATTTTATCTAAATTGTTGCTTATATACATCTTGTCTTATGTGACGTAACTTTTATACGTTTTTGGGGCAAATATAGTTTGCAAAATTGTACTAATAACAATATTTAAGTTATCCTGTTATAAATCCGTCTTGAAAACTTGCATCGCTTGTCTCTCTTGGTTTGTAGAACGTTATGACGTTATAGTGGTCCCCTTCATTCAAGTTTTATTCAAATGTGACATCATGCTACGTCGGATGAATGAACGAGGACCACTATAACGTCATGACGTTCCAAAAACAACGAGAGGCAAGCGATAGCGTTTTTAAAAGTTCTGGCTCTCGGTATAAGTTTTGACTTCTCATATACCCAAAATAAAACAGTAACCCACAGAACTATTACCACACATAGTTGTAACAACTAGAGAAGTTCTTGTTTTATGAAATTTTAACAGAACATTGGAAAGCTTTTCAGTTAACCTTTAATGACACTTGGAAGATGTGTGATTTATAGACATCCAAGTTCTTTCAAGTTCTATGTTGACTTCTTCAATTCATACGACGTTTCCCTGAATATGCCGTCAGCATGATCCGGTAATTCTGAACGTGAGTAAATTTGCAATTAAATTTTACCTCACTTAAATCACAACTCAATATTCATGTACGCGTTAGTCCTTACTAATATAACAATACCTGCTGGTAGAAATGTCATTTTCCCATCGAGATATTTTAGGAGTTTTTCTGAGGTTTTCTTTCGAATAAAAGCCCCTGTACGGAATGTCTTCATTGAACAAAGTTTCCAACTAATTCGCAACAATAGGGAGATGGCAATGATCCTTAAATATAAATCCAACTTCACTAACATCGCTGCATCGAAAGGAGCCTTGTATTTTCCTAGCTGAAGTTTTGGATGGGCATATACATGTACAAGGTTAAAAGCCATTGATTTCCGGTTATTTTATTTGTCCGGTTAGTTTAGCGTTTACCAACCCAAACCAAACGAAACGATATCTAAACGGTAACGGATCGTTTGCTTAACGAAACGACTTCTGCAAACGAAATGCTAAACCCTAAACCAAACATTTTCCCGCAAACAGAAGATAAATGGTAACGGAAACGAAAACGAAAACATATACGCTCAAACGCTTTCATGAGCAAACTCGGGATATCAACCGCTGTCCTATGTGAAACGATTATAGAAATGAATTATAACCACTCAAACGCTTTAATCAGGGAAATATGAGCGTTCTGTCGCTAATCACGCCAAAGAATGTGTTGCAGCCGGAACAACAAATGCTGAGATGAAACAACACTTTTTTACAAGTGGAATATAGGTGCCCAAACGCGTATATAACGTTTTTCAGCAAACGAAACGCAAACGAAACGACATACGGATGATCAAACGCTTTAACAAGTGAAACGATTTCTCAATCGAAACGATAATATAACGATAACGAAACGATACGCGGTTGAAACGATATGTTAAAAAACGAACATCAAACGTTTTACATGCATGAAATGGAGGTGGTAAACTTGTTTATAGAGTACATGTAACAGTATATTAAAACCATACCTCCAGCAATTAGGCTACATGTGATCGTAGGTGTTACCAGGTTTGCAGACGGATCGTTCTCATCAACACCCGCATCTTTCATTGTCCGTTTCAACAGTGCTGACACCACCTCAGTTAACGTACCATCGCCACCAACGGCTATCAGCCTTCAAAAGACAAGTCATCGTTACATCAGCTCACAACATCAAATATCGACATTTCGAATTCGAGATCCATATAGGCTTGCCGCGGTCCATTCAAACATTCGCAAAGACCATCGCTCAAATAGCTCGAGCAACTAATGTCTTTGATGGAGTCGTACATGTTTTCTCTTCCGTGCTGCACTCTTCCGCTTCCGTTCCGCTCTGTACGGTTTAACGTACATGTTTTCGCCTTTCTCCGTATTTGTTTTCAGGAAAACAAGATACTGGATTGCCAAGCACAGTTACCACAAAACAAACCTATTCCACCTTCTTGATGATTTCCTGGTCTTAATACAGATCTTAATACGACCTGATTTTACAGTGGCACTGAGAACTACATGTACAGCTACAATAGCCATGATTTTTAATCGTTTCAAAGTACGGAGAGGCCCACAGAAAACTTTCGGTCCGTCTGCCGAGTTTCGAAAGAGCCAATCGAATACGATCGACGAGGTATCTCATTTGCACATGGAGTAAAGCAAACATTCATTATCTCTAAAGATAATAATCCTATTTAGTATATTGTGGCAAGGTATCCACGTACAAACACCCAACGACTTCTAAATTCATTCTAATTTGCACTTTGCGAAAACGAACTTTCATGTTGGCCTCCAGGAGGCGCCACCTATGAGTGTACCCAATGTGGTTGGAACGCAATACCAAGCCAGATATCCACATACCAAATTCGAAAAAATCTCCATTGAAGCATCCTAGTTCGGAAACGTAATGACATGGGAATATGTGGATGGCACCCGATTACAGATGACGTCATGTGACATAATCTCCACATAGCAACATTTGGAAAGAATCCATTCCGTCGTTCCTGTTTTATGGTCGTGAAATAAAATGTAAAGTTAACGTCACCGGTGGTGCCACCTTCGGCATATGCACTCCTGTGATTGAGTGCGTTTTCTCATCCAATTATATTGGATTTATATATAGATTACTTACCCATCAGTGTTTGCCAAATCATACTCATCCAATATATCATAAGCATGTTTGGGTCTTCTGGAAACTGCAACGAGAAAATAATGCATTTGCATTGTGCATGATATAAATGTATACGCTATCGAATGAAAGGTCCATTCAATATCTGTATATAACGCAACGGGGAAGGCATGCAAGGTCTAACCTCTCATTAGGCCTAAGTATCTATCTCGTGTTCAGGCATTAGCTTTTCATCATTTTCCAAAATACCAAGTTACAACAACAACAACAACAACAACAACAACAACAAGCACTCACTTGACTGACCCCTTAATGCATTTTCCAACATATCCTCAGTACGAGATGTTGTCAAAGTATCGTAGTCTGTGTATTCTAATATGTTTTGGTATAAGTATTCAGCAAAATTGTTTTTCAAAATACAATACATGCAAAATAAGCATATCCATATGGATACAGTTTGCCTCTTGTTGCTAACATCTCTCGTAGACATGCTTATACATGGCTCTACGGAGGTAATTGGACACCATCGCGCATTTCCAGCACTGACGAGAGCTGTTATAATCGTGTTAGGGGAAATAATAAACACACCTATGACGTCCGTCTTTATCCCACAGAGTTCGAAGATTGGGGCCACCTTTGTCTTGTATACTTTCTCCCCTTTGTTGTTCCCGCTTGACGGATTGACGATGACGAGAAGACTCCGAGGGCGACTAGGGACTGATCGTGTATGAAACAAGAAAATCATTATTTGTATGCAAAAGATCGATCGGAAAAAAGGAATACACCTATCAATTAGACCAATGTCGGTTCCTTGGCAGGCATCTCTGTAAAATCCAAGTCATAAACTCGTAGTTGTATACATCCATCACACTACCCTATGGACATAGACTTGATGACAATACACATGTGTAGAGCTCGTCTGTTGGGGATTCATCAACTTCCTTCCGCTCACACAGTTAGCTAAGATTCATAGCGTCTCCCTTCCCTCACCGCTATGCCGACGACAAATACATTTCCCTGGTGGTAACTCGAACATCTCCATGGCGCACTTATTATTACCTTTGCGCCCTATTGGACCTTAATTAACTTGAGAAAATGGGCCGCCATGAATAAAAATACCATAATCGATGTTGGGATCATCATCCCCTGTATACACGGGGTCTATTATGACGGAAATGCCCATCTTCTTGATCCTCGATCTCAGGTGATTTTGAGGCTCCATAGGGATAATTTTAACGTCTGTAATTAATTTTTGACCGACGAATGGCCATTTGGTCTGCCATTTCTGTATTTTTATTCATGGCGGCCCATTTTCTCAAGTTAATGAAGGTCCAATAGGGCGCAAAGGTAATAATAAGTGCGCCATGGAGATGTTCGAGTTACCACCAGGGAAATGTATTTGTCGTCGGCATAGCGGTGAGGGAAGGGAGACGCTATGAATCTTAGCTATCACACAGTTGACCCGCTTCCACGCTAATTTTTAGCAAATATTTCAAATTTTTCATACGACTGTATGTACATGTATAAGAGCTAAATGTCGATATTTTTTCTTGAATTAAATCACTGTTTCTCTTCTGGAGATAACTATCGGCCTTATGAAAATCCTCCATATGCTCCATAAGAGGGAAAGTGTGCATGAATCACCCCATTACTAGGCCTACCAGGTTAAACAGATCAGGCACTTTCTCAATTCTTTCGCCGTTAGTTCCACACTTTCCCCGCTTGCACAGTACATGGTATATCAGATGTCAATCATATTTTCTTAACCGTCATTATGGCCATATTGATATTTTGCAGGTTATTACCGGTAGGCCTACCTTTTTTGGTTATTAATTCTTCTATGGCTTTGGCGAGATCCGTGCAAACTTCCGAGGGTCCTTCAAATGAAACCTGTGAGTGGGTCAGATCAGTGGTGTTCTGTGCTTTTGGTTTTGTTCGTACAATATAATGGATGGTCAAGCTTCCCACCTTTGTGTGGTCGCTCTCGCGGTCAACCGGTGTACCAGAGACGTCCTCAACTTTCACTTTCAATATCCATGGAATTCGTACCTCAACTGTAGTATACAAAAAGATGAGTTATAGATTAATCTTTATTTAACAAATTAACAAGATATTTATCCGTAAAGTAGAGTATCCGTAGAAGTACCGGGAAGTTTACGATATATGTTTTGACAGAACAATACGGTGCAACCAGTTTATCAGGGCATCGGCGCAATAAGCCGGGGTCGTGGATTCGAATACCGCTGACGCCCAATGTATTCTTTCTCGCTCAAAAATCATTTTATATGTATATATGCTCAGTGGCGGGCTATACGCCATACCAAATATCATTTCTACATTATAAAGTCAGTTGCGCACATTGCAACACCGAGAGAGAAGGTTGGTCATCACAGGGACAATCCACGGCTGCAATACCTATGAGCCATCATAGGTCAGTCGGTAGGGCATCGGCGCGATAAGCCGGAGTCGTGGGTTCGAATCCCGCTGGCGACCAATTTATTCTTTCTCTCTCAAAAATCATTTCATATGTATATATGCTCAGTGGCGGACTATACGCCATACCAAATATCATTTCTACATTAGAAGGCCAGTTGCGCACATTGCAACACCGATAGAGAAGGTTGGTCATCACAGTGACAATCCACGGGTGTGATACCAATAGGCCGTCATAGGTCAGTCGGTAGGGCATCGGCGCGATAAGCCGAGGTCGTGGGTTCGAATCTCTCTGACGCCCAATGTAAAGTCAGTTGCGCATATTGCAACACCGAGAGAGAAGGTTGGTCATCACAGGGACAATCCACGGTGTAATACCTCAGGCCGTCGTAGCTGAGTCTGTAGATCATCAGCACGATAAGCCGGGGTCGTGTGTTCGAATCCCACTGGCGACCAATTTATTCTTTCTCACTGAAAAATAATTTCATATGTATATATGCTCAGTCTCGTGCTATAAGCCATACCAAATATTATTTCTTCATTAGAAGGCCAGTTGCGCACATTGCAACACCGATAGAGAAGGTTGGTCATCACAGTGACAATCCACGGGTGTGATACCAATAGGCCGTCATAGGTCAGTCGGTAGGGCATCGGCGCGATAAGCCGAGGTCGTGGGTTCGAATCCCTCTGACGCCCAATGTATTCTTTCTCTCTCAAGATTCATTTCATATGTATATATGCTCAGTGGCGGGCTATACGC
Source organism: Hanleya hanleyi (assembly GCA_036873755.1). Lineage (NCBI taxonomy): Eukaryota > Metazoa > Mollusca > Polyplacophora > Lepidopleurida > Hanleyidae > Hanleya > Hanleya hanleyi. Next base: position 24,187 of record JAVTVY010000657.1, read on the forward strand.
CACATCAAATATCATTTCTTCAGTTTATCAGAAATCAATAGAACGAACTCAGCCATGTATAGTTAAACTTGCATCATTGCAAGGCATACTGGTACAGGTACCAGCCGTATTTGGATATTCACACTGTAGTGGTCCGATTCATGTTTTAACGTAGATCAGGGACTTGAGACTTATGAAGTCTCATACGAATGACAAATTTTGAACGTCATTGATGGATATAAAATTACAGCTAGTTATCTTAACGTTGTTTTATATTTGTGTCCATCTGTATGACGATTGGTGATGGAGGAGAGAGATTGTGGGAGTTCGTACGGGGTCATTTGACACAAAACAACAACAACAATTTGGGTCATAAATGGGCATGACGACAAGCTTTCTTGCAATTTGATGGATTGATTGAGATTTGTGAAACACCTTTGGATACCGCAAGGCCGTGCACTTTCTAATTTACGTACATTCGGATTAACTCATCTGAACAACAATATAATCGAACAGTCCTATAATACCGCATCTGCGCGAACCCAGTCAAATCAGATCTCGATATAGCTTTGCCTGGGCCTGTTAGCCCATGTGTATGAGAACCTCCTTTTCCCGGTGATGTTTACATCATGATATCGATAATTAACCAACGGATATTTTAGATTGAGGGTAAATTTGTGATTTATGCTTAGTTTAGAATGATTTTATGAGATATAGACTGTCAAAACATTACACGAAATTCAAGTTCATCGGGCTGTTTTCCGATGTGGTGGAGACGTGGAATGTGAAAGGATTATAGGGTATAGGTGACGTCATTCGATCTCGTGAACATAATAAGAATCATATTCGACAGATTCTTAAAAGACGCATACAAATTATGCAACCTGCGATCGCTTTTCTTCAAACTTTATAGTTGACTGTATTCTATACACTGTTCTGTTGTTTTAACTACTCTCTTGGATAATGAGATACATTTGATACTTAAATTGATGTATATTTAAAGATTTTTTAGTATGTCGTTCTTCGGTTTCATTTGAGTTTTACCACACGATGCACAATTTGAGAAATGAAATCGTCATAAATACAAGCAAACGGAACGGTTGTAATAACGTCGAAATCGTGAAAAGTGAAGATTTATGTTCTCGAGAACAAAAGAAACAAGAGCCCAAGGGGCTTCAATATACGCCCGTATATCTGGAATTACATTGGTCCAAATTTCAAGGTTGTGTAATAGCCTTGATTCCAATTGGTAGCTAGCAATCCAGAGAAAGATCTACAACTTTGTGCTTCTGAGAATGTAACATATGTTATATTGATTGATATACTAAAATGAGCTTAACTCTTGGTAACTAATTGACCTTGAAGCAAGAGCCGAGAGCTAACATATCCCACACTGAAATCAACAATAGTCAAACACAAGAAAATAGTAGTTTTCCTGCAGGGATTCCTTTCAGACGAAAGAATTTTTCATGAAGGAAGAAGAAAGTGATGAAGTAAACATTTGTTCTTGAGTTAATAAACAGGTATGAAGTTCATAAAGGACCCCTCTCCCCGTTAAATTAATAAATGTATGTTTTTTATGATTTCTTGATTTTGGTGTCACAGTGACCTTGACCTTTGGCTCACATTGTGTTATGTAACACATGTCCCTCTAATGTATCTACTGACAGAAAAAAGTTATCTTTAATGATTTCCTGATTTTGGAGTCACAGTGACGTTGACCTTTCACCTTGACCTAAATTTTGGTACACGACACATCATCTTCCCTCAGTGTATCAATGGACACAAAAAAAATCATGATTTTTTATGAATTTCATGATTTTGGGTTTCACAGTGACCTTGACGTTCGAACTTGACCTACATTTTGGTACACGACACATCATGTCACTCTAATGTATCTACTGACACAAAAAAGTACTTTTCAAAGATTTCTTGATTCTGGAGTCACAGTGACCTGGACTATTGACCTTGACCTAAATTTTGGTACATGACAAACTCTCCGTGATTTCTCAATGGACAAAAAAATATCATGATTTTTAACAATTTCACGATTTTGGGGTCACAGTGACCTTGAACTTTGGGATTGACCTACATTTTGGTATGTGACACATCGCGTCCACCTAATGTATCTACTGACACAAAAAACTATTAATTTTAATAATTTCCTGATTTTGGGATCAGTGACCTTTGACCTTCACCTGATTTTTGGTATGCGACACTTCATTTCCCCCTATTGAATCCACTCACAAAACAATTAGTAATTTTTAATGATTTCTTGATTTTTAGGTCACACTGATCTTTGACCTTGATTCTGGGGTCACAGTGACCTTGACTATTGACCTGAATCTAAATTTTGGTACATCAGAAAACGGCTCCCCGTAATTTCTCAATGGACTCATGATTTTGGGGTCACAGCGACCTTGACCTTTTTGATCTTGACCTACATTTTGGTAGGTGACACTTCATTTCCCCCTATTGAATCCACTCACAAAAAAATAGAAATTTATAATGATTTCCTGATTTTTCGGTCACACTGACCTTTGACCTCTGACCTCGACCTACATTTTGTATGCAACACATCGTTCCCCCCTAGGACATCCACTCACAAAAAATTATAACTGTAGATGCAAAACTGTCAATGACCAAAGATTTCTTGATTTTAGGCAAGTGATCTTTGACCTCTGACGTAGACTTCAATTTTGGTACGCGACACATCGTCTCCACCTAGCGTATCCACTCACAAAAAATTGCAACTGTGGATAGAAAACGTTCACAGATATAGACCGGACACGAATACTTCAGTGATTTCCTGTTTTTTAGGACAGTGACCTTTGACCTCTGACCTCGACCTTCATTTTGGTACACAATACATTGTCTCTACAGTGACGGACGGACGGAAACCGCCATCACACAATACGTCTGCCTTTTGCCGGGCATATAAAAAAGTGGACGAGAGTTCCGGAAAAATGGAACAAATGTGGTTAAAAGTTCACAATGTCATGAGTTCACGAAGTTGAAAGATCACCTGGTCAAATGACGTCACCTATACTCTTTTGAAATTTCACATGTGACGTGATGGACTTGTTTTTTCGCTACTTATTTATTGTGCGGCTTCATCTGACCCTTTCTCGTGAAATTTGCACGACATACAATCGATACCTCTAGGGGTACTCGTTCGCTCTTGGAGGTATAAGAGGCTCCACTCGGAGTCATATGTCTACCTGGTCGCACTTTGTGGTTTCTGGATAAAGTCTCAAATTATTATTTTATAATAAACTGTTTTCATGGAACATTAGGGATGTTGTTGATCCACACAAGAGCCATACTCGTTTTATTATTTTATAATAAACTGTTTTCATGGAACATTAGGGATGTTGTTGATCCACACAAGAGCCATACTCGTTTTAACCAATGTTTCTTCATTCAAGAAAAGTGAGTGAGAGAGTGAATAGAATTTAACGTCGCTTTCAACAATATTTCAGCTACATCACGACGAACCAACTAAGCACCACCCAGCCCAGTTGTCTTCCTGCTACTTCAAAGAAGAAATCCCTATATAACACGGAGGACAGCCTACAAGACACAGACAGGATCATTCAAGAAAATAAAGTGTGACAGTTACTGCTCCTCACAACCTGTGCACGCACGTTTTGGGCGGAAGTTCGATCAAATTCATCTTAGAAGTGGGGAACTGTTTTTATTTTAGCCGATTAGACTACCTGGCATATCTAGATTGCATCTAGAGGGATAAACATATAGCAAATTACAATTAAACGGATATTCATGATATCAGAAATCGGTGTACAACATGCAGTGCAGCATCTTTTTTCAACACCTACTCTGATACTAACAATCACACGCATGGGATCGTCATCTTGATGTGTTCTATGGTTATTGGGTTGTTCCGTGCGATGAAATAAAGAGAGGAAAATTAAGACCTGTACGCCACAGAAAACGATTTTCGAGCGGAACCCTCCATTTTCACTCCGAGATAAATCTTCTGTTCAATGGCGGAGAGTATCTCTGAGATGGACACTATCGATGGTTATATACTCAGCAGGATGAGAAAGTCTCCTGTGTTACCTAGCAACCAGGTAACGCGCTGAATTTCTCTATGAGTCATCAACATACTCGACAAGTACGGTATTGTAAATGCTCCACCATGCATGAAGAATATTACACATAAACACACAGACTCTAAAAAGATGTTCCATGCCGGTAATCTCAGCATAGCCTTATCGTAGCAGTAATGCAGTGATCTTTAATGTCAATATTGAGAATGATACGTCATTTTCAATGTAATATATTCGTTCTCTAAAGCATCCATAGTGTCTGCCGGTATGTAGTATACACCGGGTATATATGCCTATACCCAATACAGTATAATATTATATTCGGTGTATACTACCCGCTGTATACTAGATACCCATAATGATTTATTTCCCTTCCTAGAATATGTTATTTATAACCTATTAGTTTGCCAGTGCCTTAGTGTGTGAGTAGCAGTGAGCTGGTATTCTCCAGGTAGTTGTGTACGGTACATAGAATGTATGCTCGTGTCATGATAATGCGACCATACGCGATATTGCAATACAACTAGATACATCAGTAAAATCCCATAGCTACATGTATTCCTATATAGGTTAGGTCAAAATATAGGCCGACACATTCCACTGTCGTCATGCATTGTTCAGAAATCTACGGTTTAGGCAGAGCGAGGAAAAACACACTCACCTGATGTGCGTTCTCTTTCGTTTCCCGATACAGTTCCAGATTTTTCGTTTCCATGTTTTACCTTTACTTGCCACGCCCAGCTAAGATTTTCCTCTGTTAAAACCAAATCACTTCCAGTTTTTGTCTGGTTCAGTAAGATTTCGAGCTTGCATTGTTTGATTATAGTCGTGTTACTGTTAGACGTCATTGCAGCCACGGTGCATCGAATTTTAATGCTGATTCAGATGAATTCAGATGAGAGACGAACACACTAGCTAAGATTCATAGCGTCTCCCTTCCCCCACCGCTATGCCGACGACAGAGGAAAATCCTGTTACGTCATCGCCGATTGTAAACAGACTGCGCGAGCCGATGGCAAAACATTGAAAGTTTCAAGGGAGACAACTCGATTAACATGCAGATTTATACTCGTCCCAAACGGTTATCATTTAGTCGTGGTTTAGCGTCATATAATATTGAAACGAAATTTACGGATACGATTCATTTGTCACAAAAGTTAAATTCGTTTTTGTATATAATAATATTTTCATGACAAATAGTAAGCAAATAAACATTTAGCAGTGAATAAACTGAGGCTTTCATCACGGCATATACCGATACGTTTAATTGACTCCATTATTGAGCTACCGGGTAAAATTTTCATATTTCATGTCCTACGGAACTAAGTTTGAATTTGAACTTCATTATTACAAGATACCTTATCTTCTTTATGGGGCTAAGGTAATGCGATTATATATTTAGAAATAAAATTTGTACTGATGGTACGGTACCATTGTTTTTACAAAACACAATACTTTCGTATCCGTTCTGACCAAATTGTCATTTTCTGTTCTTTTGCCACTTTGATCTAGTGTTGCAATGCCACTTTTTATAAGCTGTGACATACATCAAATATCATTTAGCCTCCGGATATATATATGGTCCCAACCTAAGCTTTTTATATGGAAGCCTGTCTTGGCGAATTTCGTTAAAAATCTCGACAAATCGTGTTACGCGTGTACAAGGAAACATCGCAAGAAATAGCTGAAGATAATGATATTATTTGTGAAAATAATTCATGGCATTCATATTTCCATGATCCTATAATACGGAGATGAAAATATGTATTTAGGTGTTCATTCTATGGATGCGTTTGCAAAGGAAAGTTATCAAAATCTATACTGTCGGGAATATCGCGAAAAATTCGCGTCAAATCGGCACCATCTTTTCCCATTAATATTACAAGGAAACTGCTAAAGAAACAGAAATGATATTTTATTTCATGATCCTATAATACTAGACAAGAAATTTATACATTTAGATTTTTATTTTACTGAAGCCTTTTCAAGTAAAGTTATCAATACCAAGTGTCGGTATCGCGGAAAATTCTTGGCGAATTGACACCATCTTTTTCGATAAATATTACAAGAAAACAGCTAAAGATACAGCAAAAATATTTATATTTTCACCATCCTATTATACTCGAGATGAAAAATAAGCAGTTAGATTTTTAGGATGCGTTTTCATAGTAAGTTACCGGTATTGAAACCTGGTGTCGGTATATCGCGGAAAATTCGCGGCGAATACAAGCTAACTTTTCTTGTAAACATTACAAGAAGAACGAAGAATATACAAAAACGTTTATATTTTCATGATCCTATAATACTTGAAATGAAAATTATTTATTTAGATTTGTATTTTTTGGATGCATTTTCAATGAAAGTTATTAAAACGTTTTGTGTCTGTGTATCGCGAAAAATTCCCGTCGAATCGACACCATGCATCTTTTACGGTAAACTTCTCGTCGTGAGGTGAAAGAAATGTGTAGCAAAAGATATATTTTTGAAACGGGTATCTGTTCAGGTTTAAAAATAACTAAACAGAATCAAATATCGAAGAGATACAGGCAGAGTTATCAAGTGTTGGTTACCATCTCCGGCGTATCCCCCGTCATATTTTTGCGGAATGTAGGCCGTGCCCACTGCCCTATAGCACTAGGTTTAAAGATTGCTAGAATGTCAATTCACTGATCATATGTCATAAGAATATTTTTTAATGCAATGTATGAATATAAGTTCTGTGTCTAATGTATCGCATCCATAAATTTCCTCCGATATATAACGCTAAATCACGACTATAAATGTGAGCCATCTTAGGCCATTGCCAATTAATTTGCATGTTAATCGAGTTGTCTCCCTTCATACCAAGAACTTTCTGCAACCAAGTTTGCGCGCGCAACACCGGAAGTGGAGCCCGATTGTAAACATTGGCAAGTCATGTATACATTTCTCTGGTGGTAACTCGAACATCTCCATGGCGCACTTATTGTTACCTTTGCGCCCTATTGGACCTTCATCAACTTGAGAAAATGGGCCGCCATAAATAAAAATACAGAAATGGCAGACTAAATGGCCATTCGTCGGTCAACAATTAATTACAGACGATAAAATCATCCCTATGGAGCCTCAAAATCACCTGAAATCGAGGGTCAAGAAGATGGGCATTTCCGTCATAATAGACCCCGTGTATACAGGGGATGATGATCACAACATCGATTATGGTATTTTAAAAAATGGCGGCCCTTTTCTCAAGTTGATGAAGGCCCAATAGGGCGCAAAAGTAATAATAAGTGCGCCATGGAGATGTTCGAGTTACCATCAGGGAAATGTATTTGTCGTCGGCATAGCGGTGAGGCACAGTGACTTGAGTAGCAGGGGGTGTCTTCGTCGATGTTGTTGTTGTTGTGATTATATATATAATTTTTTTTGCAAGAATATATTTATTTCCCACCTTTTCATACACCACAATGACAGTAGATGTCATAAAAATGTTTTATATACGCCCTAAATCGATCTACATACCCCTCCTCTACTAGATCTCCATCTCTAATAACAAGTGTGGTTACTTCTATGTTAAAGAATTCGCCACGAATCCCGGTACACAATACATTCTCCACGATATGGCTGGTTTCCAGTAACTGATAAAAGACTTCCGAAGACTTTTGAAATCGAGGCCGAAAAGCTTCGAATGCAGGAGAACTTACCTCATGGAATTCTCCACGCCCGTTTAGTTTTCACCATAGTTCACGTCTGCTCATCCATTTACTGTTGGTTGTCTGCAGACACCCGAATTACCCCCTGTACCGGGATTCGTGGCGAAAGTCGGTATATACGGCTTTAACATTAAGTAACCACACTTGTTATTAGAGATGGAGATCTAGTAGAGGAGGGGTATGTAGATCGATTTAGGGCGTATATAAAGCATTTTTATGACATCTACTGTCACATTTGCGTACACTTCGCCATCCATAAGATGGCTTGCGAATCGTGAGTCTCCATTATTGCGGAGCGATATCCGGTATATTACGGGATTCTGTTCGGCCTTCATCCGGCAGAGAACAGACTCGAGAAATCTGATAAATTACAGGTTTTCAAACCACTTGGGAAACAGATATAGGCTAGGCTTACAAAATATATAGGTATAAATAACTTTCGTATCACCCAAGAGGTGTGGTAGATCTGTAATTTTCAACAAGTAGGGCATCACATGATTCGAAAATGGCGAGTTACGTTGGGGTTACGTCGGTAGACTTTAGCTGATTGGCTGACGAAGTCACGTGGTATTGATTTCTGGAAATTCCCTCTGGCACTTGCCGAAAGTAGGTTGTACATGGATACACACGATCCCAGGGTCAGTCTTACCGCGTATAGATGACCGAAATGGTTACAGGTTGCTACTGTCATTGTGGTGTATGAAAAGGTGGGAAATAAATATATTCTTGCAAAAAAAATTATATATATAATCACAACAACAACAACATCGACGAAGACACCCCCTGCTACTCAAGTCACTGTGCGGTGAGGGAAGGGAGACGCTATGAATCTTAGCTACGAACACACCAGCTTGGGCATATATGGACAATCTATATTAATCCCAGTTGAAGCAGGTTGCAGAGTCCAGCCGTTGCAGTGTTTATAAATCTTACCGCTGTCGTTCGTGGGCAGGCCTACTATCTAAGCGGCATCCCTGCTTACCAGGCGTTTGACTCAGTCACCCGTCTTCACTGAACTTATTTCGAATAATAAGACAGTCCTGCTGGCTATGGTCCGTGATATTATTATTGATCTAGACTCTCATCCTACTACATGTTAGGCCTCTTCGGCAACATTGGATATTGATGTAGGATACGTTATTCCGGGAGGTCTGTTTTTAAGGCACTCGCAGACTGATGATTTGTCATAATGCGGTTCTAAGAAACTGAAGAAATTAAGCACTATGTAGTGGATGGATGGATGGATGTACTCGGGGCCGCGTCACAACGCGATGGGCACTGAACGTGAGAACAAGCCGTGCAACCCGTTTCACCCGCCAGACACATGAGTAGTATATATAAGGCGCAAATTTCTTATGATTGTTGAGGAGAAGAGAAATTTGGGGAGATGGCGTCACGTCCGGTTGGTTGAGGTCATGGGTGGGTGAATGTAAAACCGGGATTTTCCTGAAAATAAAAATGCGGAAAGCTTCACATAAAAATGTGGGAAATCCCAGTCAGTTGGGTCTAGGTTAGTTATACCGCGGGTCCAAATAAATCGTACAGGGCGAGGAAGGGCCGGGCAAGTGACGGGCGGGGACTGCAAAACCAGGGCTTTGCAGAAAATAAAATCCGAAAAATCCTTTACACCCATAAACACTGGAATACCCCAGGATATGGTCTAACCCTGATCCAAATGGGTCATGCAGGGTGGGGGATTGCTGAGCACGTGATATGCAGGTGGATACAATACAATATGTTTATTGCACGACTCGTAAAATGGTACAAGTATGGCAAACAAAACAATATAATTACTATGGTACTATAGCAACGTAGTAATTATTAGTTAGTATGGTTTGAACCAACAGTGTGGGTTAGTAGTAATTCTAGGACATAACATAGAAGTTATGAATAGAAGAAGAATACAATCAAAACGGATTCCGAAAGGAAAAAAATCTGGAAAAACCGGATTCAATGTGGAAAAAAGGACTGCGCATCTCGTCAAGTGTGCATAAGGTCAACAGGAGTTTTGGTTCTAGAGTAGTGGGAGGGTGGGAAAATGCTCTCGACGGAAGTAGATAGGTTGAATAAGACTAACATGACGTAAGATCCCGGACGAGGCTTAGTTTAGGAGATAGAGGATGGGGCTTAGTGCTCCCTGAAGTTGGGAGATGTTCGCGAAGGTGGTGAATGGATTGAATAAGTGAAGTACGGTGTGAGCTCGAGGAATATAAAGGGTAGGGGTTTGGGCGAGGTTTAGTTCAGGAGATAGAGATGGGGCTTGGTGCGCCGAGGGTGGGACCATGTT
>JAVTVY010000658.1:0-35332 GCA_036873755.1 Hanleya hanleyi
TTAGTAGTATAAAAGCGCATTTCGAGCCCTATTGACCTTGCGGCGGAATGCGCAGAGGATGGTATATTAAAAGTATATGGACTCACATTTAGTAGTATAAAAGCGCATTTTGAGCCCTATTGACCTTCAGGCGCAATGCGCAGAGGATAGTATAGTAACAGTATATTGACACATTTAGTAGTATAAAAGCGCATTTCGAGCCCTATTGACCTTCCGGCATAATGCGCTGAGGATAGTATATTAACAGTATATTGACTCACATTTACTAGTATAAAAGCGCATTTTCAGCCCTACTGACCTTGCGGCGCAATACGCAGAGGATAGTATAGTAACAATATATGGACACATTTAGTAGTATAAAAGCACATTTCGAGCCCTATTGACCTTGCGGCGTAATGCGTGGAAGATAGTATAATAACGGTATATTGACTCACATTTAATAGTATAAAAGTGCATTTCGCGCTCTATTGACCTTGCGGCGCAATGCGCAGAGGATGGTATATTAACGGTATATTGACAGACATTTAGTTGTATAAAAGCGCATTTCGAACCCTATTGACCTTGCGGCGCAATGCGCATAGGATAGTTTGGTAACAGTATATTGACTCACATTTAGTAGTTTAAAAACGCATTCAGCGGCCATCTTGCATTTACTCCGTTTTCAAAAAAATCTTCTAAACTCTACTCCTTTTTAACCAATAAAGCAATCAACACGAAACTTGGTACACATAATCAATGGATCGGGGTCTCTCAAAACTCTATTTGAAATGTGGCACCATAAAAGAAAATGGCTGCCAGCCGCCAATCAAACTTTTGAAATTTTCAAATAACGAATTTGGAAGGGGAATGTGACGAAACACATGCTCAGGAATTAGAATTAGCATTAATTGAATTGAATATTCAAAGTGTCTTTCAGGATTGTCTAAATCGTCTATCATGCGTAATTTCGGAAGCCGACCCATAGCTGCTCGCAGCTCTAGTTGGTATTATTTTTATTTTTATTTTTTTTTATTATTCCGCCAGATTTTGTAACCTGTTTTTCTTCAACACCACTGTAGCGATGTAGTTGATAGTGAGATCTAATGCATATCCAAAGAAGAAGCCGATTGGTCAAAAGGCTTGGCGGCCATCTTGGATTTACCGTCCAAAAAAGTGTTATTTCAAAGATCTTCTCCTCTGAAACCGCTGGATCGATCGACTCGAAACTTGGTATACATGATCTATGGATCTGGGGCTCTCAAATTACGATTCGAAAATTTGCTCCATAAAACAAAGTGGCCGCCATTGACCAATCAAAATTGTCGGTTTTTCAAATAACGGATTTGGACGAAAAAAGTGGCTACATATATGCATTGTGATATGCCGATCACGAATATGCAAAAATTTTGGTTCTCGGTTACGTGGTTTGGCCGCCATATTGAATTTCGTCAGAAATGGAGCACATCTTGTAGAGCCAATATCTCCGGAACTACGAAAGGTACAGCCTTGTAGTTTGTTGTATTATATTGTCCAGGAGCAGCTCTTTCGGAAATATGTCAACTGTTTTCACCTATCTTCAATAGTTTTCCCGCTATTCTCCATCGTATTTTACCCAAATTTGTCAATTATCGGATTTTTAATCTAACGGATTTCGATAGCGGAAGTGACTATATGTAAGTTATGGGAAACAACGATGATGAATTTGGTGAGTTCGTGGTAGTTGAACCCATTAGATCTAATGAATACCCAAAGAAGAAGCTGATTGGTCAGATGCTTTGGCGGCCATCTTGGATTTACCGTAAAATATTTCCAGATCTTCTTCTCTGGAACCGCAGGGTCGATTGACTCGAAACTTGGTACACATAATCTATGGATCTGGTGCTCTCAGTTTACGATTTGAAAATTTGCTCCGTAAACAAAATGGCCGCCAATGACCAATCAAAATTGTCGGTTTTTCAAATAACGGATTTGGACGGGGAAAGTGGCTACATATATGCATTGTTATATGGCGATCACGAATGTGCAAAAAATTTTGTCCTGGGTCACGTGGTTTGGCCGCCATCTTGAATTTTGTCAGAAATTGAACACATATTTAGGGTCTATAACTCTGGAACTATAGGTGGTACAGCCTTGCAGTTTGTTGCATTATATTGTCCAGGAGAAGCTCTTTCGGAAGTATGTTAACCATTTCAACGTAGCTTCAATAGTATCCCCGCTATTCCCAGATGTAAATCACCCAAATTTGCGAATTGACAGATTGTTCTTCAGTGATAACTATGTAGGTTAGATCTACAAGGAATAAATAACGTTTTGCCAAATCGGCTTCCAGGTCTAAAACTACTGTTGTTGGTTTATTGCCTGCGATATGTGCTTGCAACCCGAGGATTGTCGCTCGCGGCTATATTTATAATTATAAGCTGTGGCATGAAAGCCGTTTCCAATGTATGATTTAACAAGAATTTAGCAAGGTAGAGCTATCGCCTATTTGATTAGGCGGAGTGTGGGTTTGAATTCCAGTAACGACTCCATTTTAACATAAACTCGTTCATATCGAGGAAGAGCAAGTGTTCGACAACTTGTCACTTGGAGACATGTATTACAGCATCGCTGACTCAAATTAACCCAGTTTCATTTCTGGAGATGAAAAGCTTAAATGTATAGTCGTTAATGACGCAACTTTATTCGGCATCACCAGTACTAGGTGATCAATATCATTCAGACAGGACAAATTGTGTGCATGAGAATACATGCGGTCGGCTGTTTTGATAATAACTTTACTCAAATTCAAACTGAATCTGACGAAATTTAACAATAATTTTCGTTAAAAATAAAGACATCTTCTTGACGTTAAATGATACGCCACCGCCATATTGAATAGATTTGGTAACAGTTTCATTAAGGATAAAGACGCTAGCGTATTAAACACCTACTTTCCGTTATCGCCTATCTCATATAATATACAACAAACTTTGAATGCAGATTTTGAGGGGATATTGTCCTTCACATTAAAATATTTCAAATATAATGGGAAGGAGAACACTGGAGAATAATTTAATCTCTATGGCCAAAATAACGAACCTATATAGTTGTAGATTCAATCGATGACTCACAGCCAGCCGGTGAAAGTGGGACCGCAAAGCCAGGTCGGAGAGCGTCGGCCCGTGTCCCCGATCTTGGGCATCCCAAGATACTTTAGAACCCATCACAACACCTGTTGTTGGGAAAACATTCCTGGAAATTACGGACTATAGCGAATTGTGGCTGAATGATCGATAGACAGGAGATAGTAAATGATATTCGATAGTGCTTTCTGGTGCATATTTTAAATCCCTGAGTTTTCATCAGCTTACGATCTTTCAACCCAGCTACATGAACAACCGGTACTTCCACTATGCACATATTGTCAAGTGTAGACCTCCGTAGTAAAAAAAAAAAAAAAAAAACACCGGAAGACGGCCTAAATTTCCTAGGACTGATATTTGTCACACCGGCAACACGCTAGAAAAATATTCTACATAAATCGCGAACTACGATAGATTCTGGGTGAACGACAATTGTACCATGAGGTAGTTATGACCATCGTCGGGGTTTCCTCTTGCATATTTCCAAACCGTTACATTTTCGTCGTTTTTTTTGAAGGTTGAACACGAATAGACATTGGTTTGCTGATCATAGAGATAAAGTCATTCGGAATTCTAGCAACAAGCGGAAATCTATATCACCCGGTCTAATTGTTCAATCAGCCAGCGAGAAAACAGACATATGACTGTGCGAGAACATCATGGTATGTCATAACAGAGAACACAATAGAAAAGGTATGTCCCTTAATAACATGTATTTACAAGAGCAATATCCCTATTATAAACAGTCCGTAGAAACAGGTTTTAGGCGTAAATTCCGTCACTTGATACACGCGCCTGACTTCCAGATCGTAAAACAGTAGCAAATGCCGTATTGATGGGGAGGGACGCGACTTTGCCAGGGTCGGAAACTGAGGTTTCACCCAGAAACCCAGAGCCAGAAAATGTCCAGCGAGAGCTGAAAGGATTTTTAATGCATGGACCCAAAACAGGAAAGTGACGGGTATCATCCACTTTCAGTTTCAGCATGGCTGACCTCCCAATTTTGAATGATGAGACACAGAAACGCCGAATAATTCAGAGTTGATCACATCCGTTCTCATCCACACATTATCTCAATTGAACCACTGACTAGAGAAAGTGTTCGGCAGCTTTGTCAAACCTTCCTTCCACTCGTCTTGTTTGTGTATTACACCCTCTGGACCACTCGACACGATCTCGGACAATGTAGGACATATTAGAACCTCGTCTTGCTCTGCTAGGAATCCATATTGGCATCAATGTTGAAAGCAAAATATTTCGAGGAAAGCGGGAACAGCCCATGTCAGCTGTATGACTTACGTTACCATGGACATTGAGGAAGATAAGCTCAAGAAGGAAAACCAGGAGAAACACCTCGAATTAGAAGAGATCCTTCTCGGGTAGAATCAACGGAATGTCCATTTCATTTGGATATATATTTTATCTCCTGACAAGGGAGAAATACAAGGAGGACAATTTGAGCGGAAACACATCCTACGGCATGTAATGTGCCTCACATTCGGCGGATCAGGGTTTTAATGCTGAAAGCTGTAAAATCCTTACATCATTAATGCGCGAGGTTCTATGACTCTGACGGAATATGTTACGTATTTCATCCGATTTACCACCAGACAGACACAAGCAGAACACAACTCATAAAATGGCGGCACAGGGACTAATTACTGTAGTCCGTTTATATATCACTACGCGCTAAGTAGTACAGCTCAGATAGCTACGCGCTGACATGTAGACCCAAATATACTACATTTCCTCCCGAATTAGTTTTATAGTCTCTGTGGGAGGTCTGATTGCCATATATATATTATATGAACATAATAAAGCTTGAACATTAACTCGAAGATGAACTTTTCACTTGTAATGAAATTACTTTACCTTGACCACATAATGAACTGTCAATTATTTTGAAAAATAAAGTATGAACTCCAATACAATTACTGTCCATGTTCTGTGTTAATTAATGTCCAAAGTGAATGTCAGTTACATGGTACAACCTGGTAACTGTTCATACGTTAATTCTCGATACTGTCCAAATGTATATGGAATACAACCAAAGATTGTCTTCAAATCTAAATTAACACAATTTAACGCTTTATACCATAACGGTTATCAGTGTCTGTACTGATTGAAAGTTACAAGTCCAGTTTCTGAGGTGCCTTGTGAGTTCGCGATGGATAACGTTTTTCTATTACCGGCGAAGGCACTGACATTGTTGGTTTCACACTCGTTTCACTGGGTTGTGGTGTCGAATCACACCGCTTTCCTTCTTCACCAATGGGAACAGATGGCGAAGCAGAATTAAACACAACCACGGATTCCGGTGCAGGGGTCAGAGTCTTGAACTTAGACTCTGCGTCACAAAGTTGCTCAATATGTCGTCGCCAGACGGCACCTGGCGATATCTCGACCTGGTATGAGACGGGACCAGTGCGCGACACGATCTTACCGGGAACCCACTTCGCTTTGCCTCGGTAGTCGCGAACTGACACACTCTGTCCGATTTCGAGTTGACGATGTCGAACAGTTGGACAAATGGCTCGCGACATCTGTTTAGCAGTTATGTCGCGTCGTAAATCCGGTTTCAGTATATCCAATCGGGTGCGGAGGTTTCTTCCATAGAACAACTTAGCTGGTGTTTCATTGGTCGTTGCGTGGGGGGAATTTCTGTAAGCCATCAAGAAATTTGATAGTTTCTTCTGAACGGAACCAGCTTCCCATTTCATCGCGCGAAGAGACTGCTTGAAGGTTTGCACGAATCTTTCGGCCAGCCCATTTGTAGCGGGATGATATGGTGCCGACTTTAGATGTTTGATACCATTAGCCCTGGTAAATTTGTCAAACTCTTCCGACGTAAATTGAGGACCGTTGTCGCTTACCAAGATTTCTGGCAAGCCGTTGCGAGAGAACACACCTCGTAGAATTTCTATGGTTTTCGTAGAAGTCGTTGATTGTATACATATTACCTCGGGCCATTTGGAATGGGCATCCATGATCACGAGAAACATAGTTCCTTGAAAGGGGCCCGCATAATCAATATGCACACGTTGCCATGGTTTCGTCGGCCATTCCCAGGGATGTAGTGGCGCTTGTGTAGGCATTTTCTGCACTTGTTGACACCCTGGACAGCCTTTTGCTATCTGTTCAATCTCGTGGTCAATACCTGGCCACCAAACATGGCTTCTGGCCAAGGATTTCATTTTGACCATCCCCAAATGTCCATCATGTAGCAAATGTAGAACCTGTGGGCGAAGTTTTGCAGGAATTATCACCCTGATTCCCCACATCAGGCATCCTTGTTGTAGAGAGAGTTCATTTCGTCTGGCGTAGTAAGGAGCGATTTCCTTATCACCTGTGTAGGTCCAACCATCCATGGTTAGAGTATGCACCTTGGAAAGTACTGGGTCATTTCGGGTTTCCAGTCTCACTTGAGCACTCGACACTGGGAGTTCTTCCACCTGGGAGATGTGGAAGGCTTCCACTGGATCAATGACATTTGAGTTCTTGTCGTTGGTTTCCTGTATAGGTAGACGCGATAACGCATCCGCGTTCGCATGGCTGGAAGTGTTCCGAAACTGAATGTCATAGTCCATCCCAGACAAGAACAATGCGTATCGTTGTAGTCTCGCACTTGTCATAGTTGGTACTCCCTTGCTTGGGCTCAGAATGGATAACAAGGGCTGATGGTCCGTCACTAACGTGAAATGACGACCATACAAATAGGAGTAAAATTTCTTTACGCCCCAAATTAACGAAAGTGACTCCTTGTCAATCTGTGCGTAATTACGCTCTGCTGACGTCAATGAACGCGACGCGAATCCAACAGGTCGGTCCGTTCCATCTGGCATTGTGTGAGACATCACCGCACCGATTCCGTAAGCAGACGCGTCACACTCCAACTTGATTGGTAACTGTGGGTCGTAGTGTGTTAACACTTCATCCGAACTTATCAGGCGTTTTGTTTCCGTGAATGCTTTCTCACACTGAACAGTCCACTGCCACTTCCTGCCTTTCTCTAACAGCTGGTTGAGCGGCCACACTACTGTGGACAGATTTGGCAGAAATCGGTGGTAGTAGTTTAACAGGCCTAAGTATGCCCTCAGCTGGGACACATTTTCCGGTCTGGGTGCGTTGACGACCGCGTCGATCTTCTCGGGCATTTTGTGAAGCCCATCTTTATCGACCATGTGTCCGCAGTACGTTATTTCATCTTTGAAGAATTCACATTTCTTGATTTCTGCCCGGAGGTTGTAGTCACGTAGACGTTCGAGAACTCGACGTACATTTGCCAAGTGTTCGTAGTCATTTTTCCCCGTTGTTATGATGTCATCCAGGATAACTTGTGTTCCTGGAATTCCCTGTAAGATCTGGTCAATGGTTTTCTGCCAAATTGCAGGAGCTGATGCTACACCAAATAAGAGTCTATTGTAGACGTAAAGTCCCTTTTGCGTATTTATGGTTAAATACTTCTTTGACTCTTCCTCCATTTCAAGCTGCAGGTATGCTTGACGCAAATCGATCTTCGTGAATTTTTCACCGCCTGCGAGGTTTGCAAAGATGTCCTCTATCCGGGGTAACGGATACTGATCAACCTTCAGTTCTGGGTTGATTGTGACCTTAAAATCTCCACAAATTCGTACGGCCCCGTTAGATTTCGCGACCGGTACGATAGGAGTTGCCCACTCACTCCAATCAATCTTCGTGATGACACCCTCTTTCTCCAATTTGTCAAGTTCAGCTTCAACTTTTGGGCGTAGAGAGTATGGTACTTGTCTGGCTTTGTGAAATTTTGGAGTCGCTCCCTCCTTAAGATGGAGTTTCGCCTTGGGGCCCTTGATAGCTCCAAGTCCGTCTTGAAAAACATCTTTGAACTCCAACTTTAACGCGTCCAGTTGTTCTTGCATAGTTCCAGAACATTTAGTTGCTGTGAGACTCTTGATAGATGCCCAATCAAGCTTTATTTCACGAAGCCACTGGCGCCCAAACAACGCTGGACCACCTTTCTGTACGACATACAACGATAAGTCTCGTTTTTGCTGATTGTGTTCAACATTCACATCCAGAATACCCAATGGAGAAATTTCCTCTCCAGAATATGTTTTCAGAATCACTGAAGTGTTGCGTAGTTTCGACCCAGGGAAGAAAATGTCGAAATCCCGTTTACTGATGACAGATAGGGCCGAGCCAGTATCCAGTTCCATCTTCAATGGCTTGCCGTTGACCTTTGGAGTGACCCAAATAATGTTAGTGTCTGGTGGTTTGTTTACAGAATTCATCAACATACTGCTCAGCATCGTCATCACCATAATTGTCATAAACATCCTCCACAACGTGTACGTTGGCGCTTTTACCGTGATAACGTGACGAATAGTTACCATAGTTACGTTGTTTACGTTGGTTACCATGAGAACGACACGCTGGTTTTATGTGTCCTTTTTGTTTACACGCGTGGCACTGCGCATCCTTAAATTTACAATCATCTGGATTGTGGCCTTTTCGAGCACATCGATAACATGGCCCTGAATTTTCTGTTCGCGATTTTCCAGGTTTGTAACCCTGCTTTGATTTCACATTAAATTTGTGCACAGCTTCTGCACCATTTCTGTGTTGACCCAACTCGGCTGCATCCTTTGTTGCAGTTTCCATAGCAACAGAGATTTCTACAGCGCGATCATACGTGAGGCGAGCCTCCGACAACAAACGCTTCTGAATTTGCTCATTGCGAAGCCCACACACGAGCCTGTCTCTCAGCGAATCAGACAAGTTGTCATTGAAGTCACAATGTTCAGATAATTTTCTGAGCTGAGCGATATATTCAGTCACACTTTCCCCTTCATTTTGGTCCCTTTTATGAAATCTGTATCTTTCCGCAATAACCAGCGGTTTGGGGGGCAGATGCTTTGTTAGTATAGCCTTTAATTCATCAAATGTTTTTGCGGCAGGCTTGACTGGTGCACAGAGGTCACGCAGTAAACTGTAGGTTTTGCCACCTATCAGACTCAACAAGGCGGGAACTTTCTTTTCATTTCTCACATCGTTTGCAATAAAATATTGTTCTAATCGTTCATGGTAGGCTGTCCACGACTCTACTGCAGTGTCAAAAGTGTCAATCTTGCCAATCGGGGCAGCCATAGCGAGCACACAAATCGAAACTCACAAATAAAGTTTCACTTTTGAACACGTGTTGTTGTTGTACACAACGTGACAATTCGTCGGCTGCTGGAACGTTAGATAAATGTCAATATTTTATGTTACAGACCTGTAACAGCGATGTGGAACAGTTCAGAGTCCTCTGGTTCTTAAGTTGGCGGGTTCTTTAATTCACGCTCGTCGCCAGTGTTACGTATTTCATCCGATTTACCACCAGACAGACACAAGCAGAACACAACTCATAAAATGGCGGCACAGGGACTAATTACTGTAGTCCGTTTATATATCACTACGCGCTAAGTAGTACAGCTCAGATAGCTACGCGCTGACATGTAGACCCAAATATACTACAGAATAGGCCTAGTAGTCGCGAATGCCTCTGGACAAAGGCCGTCTGAGGTGACGTGTGAACCCTTGACAATGTGTTACGTGGAGTCTTGTTCCAACCCACGCATCTTCACCTTATCCCTTACCCACGCCCTTCTACTCTCCTTCATCAGTAGGATGCCTATACACTATATAATACACATGATGACTAATACAAGTGTGATGCGTAAATGATGTAAACAACACCTCGATTCCAGAAATTCATAATGCTAATTGTTATGAACATTTTTTTCAATGATATCCAAAAGTCTAGATGTGATAGCAAGGCGACGATACGGAAGTAACTTACACAGCATACTGGCTGTTCAGGATCTCATCTTTGAAATATTCATCAACACAACCTTGGACTGATTGTTTACCAGAACCTTCGGTTACCATCTCCACATACAGGGTATTAACATCTCCACATGCAGGGTATTAACATCTTCAGGCTTCAGCAGCTTGCTCTGAGAAAATAATGATAGTTAAGCGAAATATGAACAAAAATAGTTACGAGTCACCGGCGTCAGATTAGACATGTAATAATTAACCGTCGTCCACAAATGAATTCTCGCGCAAGTAATCAAAATACATTGGTTGTACGAGTTAGCAGCAATTCTACATATGCATGTAATGAAGAAAAAAGATGGGTTCCTGTAAGAGAGAGTCTTCCATGATTATAGCAAAACATCGTAAAATATTCCATGCAATAAAAGAACCCGTATGCTTATCCGAATCAATGTCCAAGTGGTTTTTCAGAGTGTTGTATCTTAGTTCTTAGTGAGGCTTTGATTGGTATTGGTCAAATCAATGTCCAAGTGGTTTTTCAGAGTGTTGTATCTTAGTTCTTAGTGAGGCTTTGATTGGTATTGGTCATTTGTACACCATGGATATGTAAAGTACATGATTTGTTACTCCTACCTGGCCGGGGGGGGGAGTGGGCGAAATGCACCCCCCTACCAAACTTTCCGCGGTCACTCCCTGACTTTATAGTTTATCATATTGGAGTCATTTTGGGCCTATTTGCATAACCCCCAGGCAGAGGATCATAGGTAAATTCAAGATGGCGGCCACATGGGGTACAAGAAAAGTGATATTTTTGTCGCGATGAAAAGTGGGCAAAAGCAATTTTAATTCATATCACATTAATATTTACTAATTTATCATGCAGTTTTTGCGGAGAAATTGCATAAATAAAAAATTCGGAAAATCCGATCGAGAAATCGACCAAAAAATGTCGTTTTTGAAAATGACGTCACTGTCAGTCCCCCCTCAGGCCAGGACAGGTTCCAAAAAGCCCAGGCCAGATAGGGTTAAGCGGTATGAGACAGAAGACAGGAAACCAATCGGTCATATATAATGCACGCTTTGATCTTATGTTGCCATCGGTATACGGTATTTATCACAGAATTTGAGAAAGTTTGAATGGAGGTTTTCGGTAGCAAACGCGCCACCATAATCAGTGGAATATAGTTACATAATATCTCTTTCCATCCACTTCATACATGCATGATATAGACTTGCTAGTCAATGAATATTCATCACTGTTGTTCTTTGTATAATGCCCACATAAAGACCAAACAGTTATGCAGTCAACCAGAAGTACAGTTATGTCACTCACCTTTCCATAACGGATACAAGTCAGTTGTGTCTGAACCGTCATGGGTGTGAAGGAATATTCCCAAACCAACCGTTCGATAAAGAAGCCAAGAAATGCAGCTGCATCGTGTTGATCGTTTCTCCTGAATTCCATGTTTAACTTGTTATCACCTTCAATTGTTTCCTATAAAACGTCAGAAAAAAACAAATTATTTGTCATTGACCTAAATCATCTGCTCCTTGAACAATAACTGCGCAAAAGGTTTGAAGCACCTTATTCATCTGCATATTTAGTGGATAACGTTGATATCAGTGATATCAGCCTGCATACATACAACGATCACCTTTGAGAATATGGACCAGAAAATAATACATGTACTTGTGCGATCATGGCATTCTCTTCCGGGTACTCATGCCATCTGCATTCCTGTGAAGGGCCTTTGGAACGTGTATGCCATCTGCGCAATGGAAAAGACTATTTAGTAAACCTTAGTCACCTGCAGATTAGGTGAATAGCCTTGAGATTATTAGTAGTAGTGATAAGCGCATAGACACTCGTTTTTGTGGTGCTCATTGAAAATCCAGTGTCAACATAGCATGAATGAAATATATGTGAGATATGATTATTTCATATCTAATTATGGATGTATTTGTTGAGGATAATCTGATAGACTTAAACGGGTGTCAAGCAGGTGATAGTATAACTATTGTTTTATCTTGTGGATCGTCAAATGCGTGTAAATTGCAACGTGTGAGTTAACGCAGACAGCCTATAAAAGAAAGTGTCCGAAATACACACAGTTTGATAGGTATTTCCAGCTGAGAATTTCATCAGCCTGGTACAGGACGCGAATTGTTAGCATAAATTTGCATATACCAACTGTCGGGGCCGTATTGGAGACACGGAGTCTGTTCACTCTTATTCAACGCTGCTTTAGCATGTTTATATATACACAGTTTTCCTGCAAATTTACTGGAACTTGGTCCGCGTTGCTGCCCTGTGAAGATCAGGCAGTAGAAAGGCAATGTACTTTCTATTATCGTATTAGGGTCGACCCAGATATACAATGTCAAACTGCCAACAATCCTTACGAATAACTGTACGTTTTCATTGTCTTCATATCAGCACTTGCTTTTGTTTAAATATGGCCCGATCACTATCAAGAATCCTCCGTGTACGCACAGTAGTTCCGACGTTCTATGATCGCACGCGAATCTGTTGTCCTCGTTAAAAGTATCGTGAATTAAATTGACATCAATTATACTCAAATAGATATATTTCGAAACCAAAACAAGAATAAAAACTGCGGACTTTTTTAAAGATGAAGTCATCTCTAGTAAAGAGGTTGTCCTGTGATAGAAGGGGACATTGAGAAACAGTTCCATGGATGGAAAACATCTCTGTATACATACGGAAAGCTAGAACTGGAGAAGCTATCTATTTGCCCTTATCCTTTCAAGCCAAGGATTTTGTTTACAAATTTTGTAATGCATTCATGGTACTTCGAGCCTTTCATATCTGAGTTACATACAGATGGATTAATGTGACAGCGAGGTATATCCACTTAAACTGCCCAGACAGATTTCAGTCTTTAATTCGATCTTTCAAGCCAGAGCTTTGATCTCTAGCATGTGAGCCCAAACTATTTGGGAGCTTTCTGGAGATCCTTAGAAATATCATCCAATCGGTACTACCGAGGCAACTGGATTATCAAATTGAATACCTGTGAGTAGGGGAATTGGGATCAGTATCTGCCAGTTGAGAAAATGATATAACTTATGAAGACCATGTAGTTAAGTACTTTAAATTTAATACATTCAAACGGTGTGATTGACTATAATTAATCAAATATATTAAACGGATGTTATTTCAGGTTGATTGATCAGCAGTATGGAACAAAATCATGGTGAAACTCATTCATAGCTCAGATGACAGATCTGTACTGGACTGAGATGTGTTCTAATGGAACGTTTGTGACACAAAGAAATCACATTATTCAGCTATCGTTGAAATGACATGAACAATCCAGGTACCATGTGAATGATAACAGTAGTTTATGAACCAAGGTTGAAAATAGCATATATATGTCTACTATATGGCTCATACTGGCGCACTGGCCAATGTTGAACCTAATGGGAAATGTCCTCCTGGTCATTGTAGTATGGGTTGATTGGTTTTGTTTTTCACATCTCAACACCTAGAACACGATGGACAGGGTCCCGAAGCGATTGGTTGAATTTTTTTGAAAAAGTCTCTGTGCGTATGCGTAGTGGGTAAATAGCGCTGGGAGGCCGTTTTGGGGCCTAGAGGGGTCCCTAGAGGTCCGATTGAGTCGTGTGAGGTATCAATGTGAAGCATACGTGAGGAAGCATTCGACGGGATGGGTGTGACGTACAACTGACGTCATTCTGCGCATGCGCAGTAGACAAAGGGTACGGAAATACACGTTTTGGGGTCCAGGTGGGCCATTAGTAGGCCGATTGCATCAAGTGAGGTATCATTGTAAAGCATACGCGATGGAGCATCCAGCGGGCTGGCTGAAACGTGAAACTGCCGTCAATCTGCGCATGCGCAGTAGACAAAGTTTATGGAAATGGACGTTTTGGGGTCTAGGTGGGCCACCATTGGGCCGATTGCATCGAGTGAGGTATCATTGTAAAGCGTACGTGAAACGTGGAACTGACGTCATTCTGCGCATGCGCAGTAGACAAAGACTATGCAAATATACGATTTGTGGACGAGAGGGGCCACTATTGGTCCGATTGGGTCGAGTGAGGTATCACTGTGAAGCATACGCGAGGGAGCATCCGAGGTAAGGGGTGTAACGTGCAACTGACGTCATTCTGCGCATGCGCAGTGGAGAAAGGGTATGGAAATAGACAATTTGGGGTTTAGGTGGACCACTAGTGGTCCGATGGAGTCGAGCGAGGTATCAATGTAAAGCGTACATGGAGGAACATGCGCCAGGTCTAGTGTGTTGTTTGTTTTCAACATTTTGCGCATGCACAGACAGGGAATTGTGGAAAACTGATATGGAAATAGACGTTTTGGGGTCTAGGCGGGCCACTAGGTCCGATTGCATTAAGTGGGGTATCATTGTAAAGCATACGCGAGGGAGCATTCAGCGGGACGGATGAGACGCGAAACTGACGTCATTGTGCGCATGCACAGTAGAGAAAGTGTATGGAAATAGACATTTTGGGGTCGAGAGGGGCCACTATTAGGCCGATTGGGTCGAGTGAGGTGTCAATGTGAAGCACTCGTGAGAGAGCATTCGACGGGATGGGTGGGACGTAGAACTGATATCATTCTGCGCATGCGTAGTAGAGAAAGTGTATGGCCATAGACGTTTAGGGGACGAGAGGGGCCACTGGTGGTCCGATTGAGTCGTGAGAGGTATCATCTTGTAGCCCTCGGGGTGTAGCCCACGATTTGCGGGCTGTCCACGTCACCTGTGACGTCACTGCTGACGTCATCAGTGGGAATACTAGCGAAAGCGGAAGTTTCGGAAGTGCAATGGAGTGTGTTTGGAGTAGATAACGGCCTATTTTTCCATCCAACTACATGGTAGAGTTACCTGTGTGTGTATGCGTGCGTGAGTGAGTGAGTGAGTGAGAGAGTGAGGCGTGCACAACGCCCGTGAGGCGTCCCCAACGCCCGTCTTAACGCATGGACGCACTAACGACGGTGAGTGAGTGAGTGAGTAAGTGAATGAGTGAGTGAGTGAATGAGTGTGTGGAATATGTTTTAGCATATTTGCAAAACCCTCAAGTAGAGAATCATGGGTAAATTGAAGATGGCGAACATGTGGTGTATCGGAAAAGTGATATTTTCGTCATTTTCTTCATAATTCCTGCTTTTCTTCGAGGAAGATTCGGCAAAATATATTTATTTCATATCATATTATTACTAATTTATCATACTGATTTAGAATTTTTGACCGAAGAATCGACCAAAACATTCCTATTTTGAAGATGACGTCACTGTGACGTCATCAAACATGGCCACTTGAACTTTTTTACATTTTCTGGTAGAGCGTGATCCAAAGGTATAGTGTGGTAAATTTTAGCACACTAACTAGAGGGGTGAGCAAAAATGGTTAGGATGCTGGGGCGAAACGCCCCCTTCGCCCAAGGTCTGGGCAGATGTCAAGAAGCTCAGGCCACATAAGGTAATGCGGACGACCTTCCAATGGTGTGAGGGTTCCCTAGAGACGGCGGTAGATGTGGCGGCAAGTAGAATTGTGGTCCTGATGCTCCCAAATGTGGAGTATTTGGCTGCCCAGGTGGTGGACCCTGGATGCCGTCCAGTTTTTGGCTGGGCCCAGGAATCAGCACCACATGGACTAGATATTCCAGTAGAGTTTCGTCACTATCTCTCTGCAGACAGATTAATTAAGCGTGTCGATGGACTTATTAAACGCAACATTGAAAGCGCAATGGAAAACGATGACGGCACAATATGACAAGATGTCATAAGACCCAAGAGACAAATATCCTGACTGCATATTTCTAAAACATCAGAGGAACCAAGGGTGATCACTGTTATGTTTTGTAGCTTTTCATGTGGTCATCTTGAATGACATGACCACTCGGACCCAAGAACCGGATTGAGCGGTATTAGATACAAATATTCATGAGCGACCGTGGTACGATGTGAGGGGCCGGGTGAAGTCCAAGTTCCTTATCGTAC
Organism: Hanleya hanleyi; assembly: GCA_036873755.1. Lineage (NCBI taxonomy): Eukaryota > Metazoa > Mollusca > Polyplacophora > Lepidopleurida > Hanleyidae > Hanleya > Hanleya hanleyi. The sequence goes on from JAVTVY010000658.1 coordinate 15,904, forward strand.
CGCGATCAGTCCAGAAGAAGATACTAAAGGGGAGTCACGATGGTATGGCAGTGTGACACCTGGGTGTGACCAAGACTCTAAATAGGACTCGTCAAACGTACAACGGTTGTGTTGGAGTTTTGGCACGTGCCTTCACAGGGAACCTCCTGGTAAGAGAGCCACATGACAGCAAAGCAAGCTAATGACCGGTTGTCCAGGAGAACTATTGAATATTTGACCCTTGCCCATGGAGGCCACTGTAATCCCGATTGGAGAGGCGGCACATTTGGCTGGGACGCGACAAACATGTGTGTAAGCTGATTCGGCGTTCCGTACTTGATCCATTGTGATCGGAGATTATCGGTTGAGAGTTGCCTACTCAGAACATGTGCTGTATCCTTGGGACGAAGAAGACCAGGATGACGGGCAACGGGTTAGTAGAGCGATTAAACTGGACCCTGAAACAGATGCATCATGCCAGTGCAACGCGTACTCCAGATTAATGGAATGTCCAAATTCCCTGACACTGGTGGCTTACCGGTTGGTCGCGCTCGAATGGACAGACTACTCCCCGAATATAATAATGTTTGAGATGGAAACGGCTCTACCTGCCCACTTGACCGTGGGGGCCCCATCCAGCGAGCAGAGGGACGGCGACCGTCGAAATCAACGTATATACATTAATGACGATGCCTGACATTGTACAGGTAAGTCGCCGAAACTAATTTATATACATTATAATCACGATGCCAGATATTGTACAGGTAAAGTCCCGCGCCACAAAAATGCAAGTATCATCTGATGTCTCACAACAGCTTGTTCAGGTTTACCTGCACACTAACATGACGAGGCGGGGCGAAAATCGCAAGCTACGTGGGCGATAGCTTGGTACATTCTCGGAAGAGGTGACCCTGTCCGATGCGATTTAATGTATCAGTGTAGATGACGACAAGTGCCAAGTGGTACATGTTGATCGTCTGAAGCCCTGCTACCAGAGCGAAATACACAAGGATAGCAGCAATGAGCCCAAAGACAATGTCGAACAGAATCTGATGGCGAATGAGTTCGTCTTCGAATGGCATGTCGTGATTCACAAGATTTTTTCTCGACCGGCAGAGAAAAAGCTGCAATGAGACATATCACGTTTGCAGCAGAAAAGCCGTAAAAGTAAGTGAAGTGGATATGCATATGCAGAAGCCTGCTTTTGAGCAGTTGGCTCCAATGCTGAATCTGTATCTCCTAGGCTTACCCTCAGGAGAAAGCAAATACTAGCTGATCTGCTGAGTGATTTCGTGGATATATTGAAAGCGCCGGCCGGAAAGCTAGCGTATTCAGATACAGTTCAACATCATATTGATATTGCAGACGACACACCAATTTGTATGCCTCCGTGTCGGCTACCCTTGTATCAGCGAAGCTATCCGCTTGCAGGGATAGAAGCCATTTGATTCGTTGGTAGACACCTGTTGTCACAGTAATTTACACATAGTATCAGGATATTGGCAATGCATTATGAAGGATGGTAATAAGAGCAAAACAGCATTCTAATCCCCCACATCACTACAGCAGTTTAACTGTATACCTTTCGCTTTTTGCAAAACGACAGCAACCTTCGAACGCTTAACGAAATTCGTGATTCGCTTAACTGCCTACCTTTCGTTTTTTTGCAAAACGTCAACAACCCTCGAACGCTTAACGGGGCTCGTGATTCGCCAGTTCGAGGGCTTCAATGGAAGAAATGCCAGTGGTATTTGGATAAAACAACGTTTGAGTTTACGTATAGTAACTTGCGGAAAGTGTTCTTTGGGATTCGTGAACAAATTTGAAGCTCAAGTCATATAAATGTGCATCGTTGAGTATGGAAGTCATATTCTTAGGTCACGTTCTTCAGGTAGTGGGGTGTACTGTTATCCGAGCAAAATCTACGCCTTAGTGATTTAGCCTATCCCGCCTCCGTTAGCAAGGTGCACAGCTTTCATGAACTGCAAGATACTCCCATGATTTCACAATGTCGCTTCTGTGGAGTCGCAACACGCTAGACGTAAGTGTGCCATTTAGGTGGACGGATGAGTCTATTCGGGCATATCTGCTGATGGATGCTTTGTTCATTTTGGATACGGACATGCAGAAAACTAGTGATACTACTGAGCGTGTGAGCTGTTTGAGTTTAGTGGAAACAAATGGTAGAAAAATAATAATTTAGTGAAAAGGCTTCCAGGCATATTGAATAGTGACCTTAATTATAACAGTTTGAGTTTACTAATGAATTTTTCTGTTCATAATGTGAAATCAAAGCATGTATCTTCACTCACGAGAAGACCTGTCAAGCTGTAGGAATTGCCCCTAATGGCGCCTGTCATCTCTTGTACGGTCTCGTAGAGCCTTCGCAGGAAAGGGTCAAGGGTATTGTCTGAAAAATTAAGTGCAAGCTTCGCCAGTTTATTTGCATATATTCGTGGAAATGCATATTTGACCAAAACCACTGAATGAATTTCCTAGCCATATATCTTGTTTGGAATTAAAACGATTGACAACATTATTATGCTATAATCGTCTGACACCTATCTGATTTACTAAATATGAAATAGGCCATTCGTGAGCGATTTTAGAAGTCCCACAATGAGTGAAGGATGTGGGTGGTTGGGGGTACTTTGCAATAAATAGATCTCAAAGTCGGGCCCTAGCAGAACAAGTTATGGACGATATCATATCGACACTTTTATGCATCAAAAGGCAGAAATTAGCAGTGAAAATATGGGAACATTTTTTGATAAAAAGTGAAATTCTGTATGAATAATAACCCCCAACTAAGCAATCTTTATATAGGAAACTAAAGTAGGAGGATAATCAAATTGGTCATACAAGAAAACCTGTATCTCTCGGTTTTCGGTCGAGCACTCATGACAGGCCATCCCTGGCCATCTACCACGAAATCATGTAGAGCTTACTACTAAACGGAAAGGCTCTAAAATGCCGGAATATCAAATCTCATATATTTGTTGTTCTGGGACAACTTTTGATGGTTCAATAGAATCAAACACTTCGTGCTTATTCTTTCACTGCTATTGAGAAGTCAATGAATGAAGAGTTAAATGGGATTGATCTATATTGCGTCGAGGTTCACTTTACCAACTTTGATAAATTGATGAATACTAATCTCACATAGTCTCATGCCTCCCAGCACTTCAGTGAACTTAATTGCCTGCATACAGCTGTTCAACATCATTGCGCTTGCAGTTGATATCTGTTTGTTCCTTTTCTTTTCTGTTTTGGTTGTGGGAATTTTCGAGGTGGGCTAAAGTATTTAGGTCTTTTGTTTGGTGTTGGGCAGGATCCTTTGCCTTTCCAGGTCTCCTCCTGACATGAGAAATCTCTGTCCTCCATGACACTCCTCTGTTGTTTTCCTGAGCTTCTCAATTTTGACCGTGTTTAACCGTAAACGAACGCTTTCATACGTCCCTTTAAGTTAACATGTGCCTTGCGGATGAAGGACCCCGATCTCAGTCGTTTTTTCCCTTGCATGTTGTCATGCTTCATAATGCGGAACCAGTTTTCGACGCATGCATTGCTGTCTCTGGTTTCTTCGGAAGTACTGGCCTCAAAGGAAACATCATTTTCTTCATATACCTTGTAGCGTAGTAAATCTCCCAGCCAGCATCAACCCACTCCAGAGGGGATACAGATGAAGATATCGTCGTTCGAGAATGTCTGCTCCCTTTGGGCAGTAAAACTCGTTGTTTACCTCATTTTGTGTGTCAGCGGGTGGTATGGTAGACGTCTCCGTGTAGGCTGTGGTGAATGGGGACACCTCTCTCAGTGTTTTGTGTTTCTTCCCCTAACATGGTCATCTACCATAAGTTCAGCATCAACATCTTCCTCAATGTGAAGCTCACTGTGCCCCCAATCTACGATCAGCTTCTTGAGGGCTGCGAGGCTTTCCTCAGTGTCGCGATTTTTCTCTCCATGCATGGTGACTAGAAGAAAATTTCTCCAGATAGCGGCAGCCTCATCCAGGTTTGTGCAGTTTTGCAGGAGAGCAAATACACGGAGACAAAATTCCACCAGAGCTGTGTCTTTCACCGCATCCACCAGCTGAACCTGGACACCTTTGATCATGTGGCTCGCGCATATGTGTAGAACAGTAAACTCTTCAGACCAACCATTCCCATGAACCACTTGCCAGCAACGTGATAAGTAACGTCTGGCATCCTCTTGGTTGAACGTGAGTAATGCACTGTTTATCAAGGCCCAGCTGAAGTCGATTTCTATTCGTCGCGGCCGTAGATTTCTCAGTCCCCATGTCAGCGTAACGTATGTGCATCAGAAAGAGCGAAATGGTATGCGTCGCCTGATTCTCCGACAGCAATTCGGCCAATGGAATCGGTGGCTGTTTCGGGTCAGAATGACGGGACACCAGAGCATAATACAAAATTTCATGACCGCCTGGCTTAACCTTCGATACGAGTGTACCGGTTGCATCTAGGTATAGGATGCACTCCCCCGACGAAATTTGACGGGCAAGCATAGAGATCTGTGGTTCTGTGTACAGGATCGCTATGAATGGAGAGAATGCCAGAAAGTGGATGTATCCCCTTATTTTCTCACTTGCGTCGTCTTCATCATGAAGAAGTTATTGGATAAGTATTAGCTCAATGATCTTATTTTCGTGCATGTGCTCTTTTTTCAGTGCCTCTGACAGAGCCTTCCTTATCACATCTCTCGTTTGGCAACGGCTGATATTCCCACCTTCGAGCTCGTCTTTGTTCATCGCAGCAATTGTTTCATAGTTTTTGTTAGTTACACCATCCAGTTTCAGCTGATTCTGTTTCATTCGCCGCGCATCTCCGGTCAACTTCCTCTTCTTCTCCTCTTCTTTGAGGAGAATGTTCCCGATCCGTATAACTGCAACATCTACAGACTGGCCTTCCTGTGGCTCTTTCGTGATGGAAAACTGAAACTTGGCACAGCCTTGTTGTTTGCAGTTTGCTTTGCCTGTGAAGTAGTCGCTGTGCCTTTTCCTAGAATCTTCCTTCACCACGTTGTTATATGTGAAGACCAAGACACATGCTTTGTAAATACGCCCGACTTCGTCAGAGAACACATTTGCGTATTCCTTCTGAAGTCTTCTACGATTCTCTCCACTGTGCGGCTTTATTTTTAGCCAGCTGTCTGCAGAAAGAGTGAAGAGAAACTTGTGCCTGACTGATGAAATTTCGCTGCCAAAAGGGTCATCTGTTGTCAATGGCTCATGTAATACTGTATCAGGGACACATGTGTGGTTTTGGCAATCGAATCCAGTGGCGAAACCCTTTAAGTCATGTCTAATCTCGGAACAATCGTCGCTGATAGCTTCCGTGCTGGAGCAGTCAGCAATACTGTCACTGTCCTCTCCGATTTTTATTCCTCTGCTCTCTTTCTCCGATTCCTCAACACCATAGTCGCTACTTCCATGATTGTCTTCTCCGAAATGTCTACTATGGAAATCGTGATTATCGCTCGAGTCATACTCATCTATCATTCTTCTACGTACCCTTGGCACGTTGTCGTTGATGACTTTCTCCGTGTACCTTGTTCTACATTCTTCTCCGTCAACCTGATTTCCCATCGATTTAAACGATCGTTGATCCTTCAATTCACCCTGCTCATTCTCATGCAAGCCTTCTTCACGCCATCCAGTGGGCTGCAGCGTCACGGGGTCCCTATTAGTTTCATAGTCGCAAAGGTGCTCTTCTCGTCGAACGAAGTTTGTGACCATGTTCCGGAGTTTCAAGCGAGCTACGTTCCACATTTTGTCCATTTTCGTCATCCATGCAGGGATCTATCACTGCCTGATTCTCCACTTCGCACTCTTGTTCCTTTGCCTTTGCTCCAGTTCTATTATACTCATCCGGAGTAAACCTTTTTGGGGCTCTCCGTGTAGATCTACGGCTATGGATATTCACCGGCGTCTCTTTTGTTTTGTCTTCAACATCTTTCTCTCTGTGATAGGTCTCACAATCTCCGTCGTCGTTGTCGGCGAAGTACTGTCATCATTTTCATTGAAATGGCCCCTACTAGGAGTTTGTTCACCCTCCTTCTCACCCCCCTCTATTCCTTCTGGTTCACTTGCCCTAACATCTTCCCCATACAAATCTTCTTCATCCTTCTGGAAATTCTCTTGCTTTTCCGGTGACTTTAACACTAACTCTCTAATTCTGCGTCTATTTTTAGTCCAGATTAGATTCAAACAGGAACGGTTGCTAGCTGTGTTTGTTAATAACCTATCGGCAAGATGGCCCCACACCGATGTTTCGTTTCTCCAGTTATTGCTAGACAAAAGCGGTACATTCACACTGGAAAATTCGGTAACTAGCATGTCATTGTCAAATCGGTGCCATCGGCTTCCCATCATGCTAGCTGAAATCCAGAAATTAAATTATTAATATTGACTAAATTATGGCTACATACAGCATTCCAAATTCGATATTTATTAGTTAGCTGCCATCCCTGAATAATTGCGGCATACATAAACTGAATGCAGTCAACATCACGTAACATGGAATTATGCATGTATATGCGCAAATATTGATTGTCTGGAAAAGCTATATAGCAGATTGCAATGACGCCAATAGGCAGGGTGGTGTTTCTATCAACATTCAGCAGTTTTGCAAACACCGATGACAGCCAGGGCGAACTGAAGAAAATCCTCCTCGCCTAAACAAACCATACGGCTCTGCCTAATAATCGTGCCCTTTGGAGGTTGCAATTCATTGAGGGGTGACATAATTACACAACGCTGCAGACTACGCACAAATTTCAACTTTCTGCCAAGCTCGAACGATATATACGATAGACCGTCCATGTTCTGCTACATGACAATGCTTCTTGCCCACTTACTAGCTCATATCTATAATGCCATCCTAATAGGCATTATCAACGCTGAAAACGCGCATATACAGATCGAGGAGACCACCGTTGTGTGTCCAGGTGTGAAGTGTGGCCGCGAACATCACAAGAATGCTTTGCTGCCAGACACGTAATGGCGTCAAGAAACATTCAAAACAAAACAAAATGTAGAAATTGTACGCACGATGAAAGGAACACGCGGAGAGAGACACACGGGTATATTGCAATAAAAGGACATACTATTTCTAACCTGCTCAATTAATTGTTTTTCGTCGCACAAGTCGTATCTATCACAGTATCCTACCACATGATCGTTTATCGTCGCATTGCACTTTCCTGCTAATCCTGATAAGTAGTCGTTCGATTTTTGTGACCGACTGTTTGTTTACAAGGAAGGAATTTACCCCCCAGCATGGCAAGCGAGTCAGGTGAGTAATTATTTTCTATGGAACCGTTATGTGTGGTCTATGGAAGTCCGATGTGGTGAGGGCGGGGTTTTATGGTCATCAGGGTCAGTGTTGGTTGACGGAGGAGTGGGGGGGGGAGGGGGAGGTTAGGTCGCCCAACCAGTAATCTCATCCCAGTTTCCGCCTGATTCCGCCCAATATGGGTGAATGACGTCATAAATCCTCACCCCAATTAGGCTGAATTAATCGTAACCCAAAGTGATCATTTTTTTTTACAATGATAAATATCTCAAATTATGAACTGACCACTTTTGGCACTAAAGTAGGGAACATGTTTTCTCCGATACCATAAAATTTATGACGTACATTTGCTTATGAATTTTGCAGGAAAGTGGAATATGTTGTTGTCTCACAAAAAAGGATAAATCCGGTTGACACAACTTTCCCGGGCACCCTAATTACAGACCGATACAGACCTATACTGATAAAGGACAGACCGATACTAAAAACATACAGACCTCATAGATTACGACTTCTACATGTAGAATACATAATTGGTACTTTGTGGGATTTTCTCATAGAAAAAAATGTTTATAGTGCAAAATGGTATTGCAATTAGTTGCGCCTCGTTACGTTAGGAAGCGCGTCGCACGGTCGATTCAATCGACCGCCAGGCTCGCCCAGGGCACCGACCGGACTCGCCCAGCATTAGTATATAAAAAGCAAATTGTGGTGAGTACTTGACCATAAACACACCTACAGAATTACGGTGCTCGGTCTGACTCGACACTGTCTGCAGCTCTAAATTCTCGTGAAATATTACACAAACTTGATATTATCCTGAACATAATGAGCACGAATAAATTTGAAAGCAGACAAGTGTGTCGAGTTACCCTCATCCCAACCTGTAACCATCTCAATTATCTATACGCGGTAAAACTGACCCTGGGATCGTGTGTATCCATGTTCAGCCTACTTTCGGCAACTGCCAGAGGGATTTTCCATAAATCAATATCACGTGACTTCGTCAGCCAATCAGCTAAAGTCTACCGACGTAACCCCAACGTAACTCGCCATTTTCGAGTCATGTGATGAACTACTTCTTCAAAATTTCAGATCCACCACACCTCTTGGATGATACGAAAGTTATACATACCTATATATTTTGTAAGCCCAGGAAATATCTGTTTCAGAAGTGGTATGAAAACCTGTAATTTATCAGATTTCTCGAGTCGGATGAAGGCCGAAGAGAATCCCGTAAAGTACCGGATATCGCTCCGCAATAATGGAGACACACGATTCGCAATGGCGAAGTGTGCGCAAATGACCCTCATCCAACGTATCAATTCGCACTGTTCATATCTTCGATTTCTTCAAAATTTCTTTCAAATTCTTTCCCCTTCTGTATGCAATTACTGGATTTTCCCAGACTTTTGTTGTGCGTGACTCGGAAGATTTGATAAAATGCCAATATTTCAACAGGATTTTCCTTATATATTTGATCGCTGGATGGTAGGTGGTGATGAAACGGGTGGGTCTTTTCTTTATGTTTTTACTTTCTTTTTTTCTTCCCGTTAGGATCTCTGTTCTATTTGGGAACAATCCTTTTTGAAGTCAGTTTGAATTATTTCCTTACTGTTATAGCCGCGCTTTGTCAGCTTTTCTCTGAAATCAGTCGGTTTTTGACGGAAGTCTGCGTGGTTATTGCAATTGCAAAAAGATTTCGCTCACGTTCATACCTTCATATCCACGACAACAACAACAAGTTATCATCGGTGAAGTACCTTTTCCGTCATATTCAAGATACTTTTCCGTGGAATAGTAGAATCACCCCTATTTCCGGACCTGCACACAGGGGCTTGTATAGCTAGTCGGCTATTAATTATGATATTAATATTTATATATACTCTCCTCCTACTCTGTTAATATTTATATATCCTCTCCTCCTACTCTATATACAGAGTAGGAGGAGAGTATATATAAATATTAATATCATATTTAATAACCGACCAGCTACAAGCCCCTGTGGACCTGCAGTAAGCGGAGATTTATTTAGGCCTAAACAACCGGCCGGGTATAAATAAATACGGTACTCACTTTGAACTGTCTGGCCCCGCGGTCTACGGCACTTTATTTCTTCGTTCTGGTCCAACCACTTCCGTCTGCTCCGTCTCAGAATTGTCCAGTAGTTACAATAGGTAGCGTCTTGAACAGCTTCGCTGTTGTTGTTTGTTGTTGTTGTTGTTGTTTACGGATGATATTGTTGAGTACGTCTTTACGGCTGGAAATCGATATTGAAAATGGCGGTGTGGTGTTCACGAGATTGGAGTAAATCTCGTACACGTCAATCCCCTCCCCCCCCCCGCCCACCATGGTCTCCTCTTCAGTCAGACTGCGGGCAGGTCATACAACATTAGTTTAACCATGGAGTTAAATATATTACTTGCATTCTGAAAGACGGAGGTATCCCAGCAGCCTTTGCGGCGGCCCCTAACAACTATGGCGTGGGCTAAAGCAAGGCATAGCGACGTATTCACTTAGCCCAGGCAGACCGCGCTTCTTGCCGTTAAATCGTATTTCCTCGACGTTTGCGGCTGGTAATCATTTGGAATCGATAATATATTATTAATAAAGTAACATTTAGCAGCTGAAAGGATCAATTGTGTGGTAAAGACTCCAGGAAAGGGTAATAAACAGCTCTAAATAACCCACAACAGTGATCTACAGGGAGCTAACCCAGCCGTTACCATACGGTTATAAGCCACGGATACATACTCCTCCATGCTGATGTTAATCATTTAATAAGTCAATCACTGAATATGGATAATTAACAGCTTTATGGGGGGGGGGGAATTAAAACAGATTATCCGTACCATATGCCGACAATGACGGCGTTGCCGCTGTGTTAACCCCAAGATTTTAACGGCTGTGTTAGCGCCCTGTAGATCACTGTTGTGGGTTATTTAGAGCTGTTTATTACCCTTTCCTGGAGTCTTTACCACACAATTGATCCTTTCAGCTGCTAAAAGTTACTTTATTAATAATATATTATCGATTCCAAATGATTACCAGCCGCAAACGTCGAGGAAATACGATTTAACGGCGAGAAGCGCGTTCTGCCTGGGCTAAGTGAATACCAACGGTTAATTCATGCCCCGGTACCATGGCATGAGCGACAACTTCCTACTGAAGAGGAGCCGCGGAAGGTCAGACCCAGTGAAGATAAGCCCGGGGAGACAAACGCCACTGGTGATGCGATGAAGGAGAGCCCGCCTATACCCACAGTTCAGAAGAGCCTGGATATCCAGCCGGACCCCAGCGTTACAGTTTCGAGTCATACGCCTGACAACATCGAACATTTTCTGGGCGATCTCTTACAGGACAACCATCCAGTGAGTGACATCGATCGGCGCCATTGGTTCGAACATTTTCTGGGCGATCTCTTACAGGACAACCATCCAGTGAGTGACATCGATCGGCGCCATTGGTCCATGACACGGCACTGTTTTCACCCTCATGGCCCTATTCAAGATATTTACAATTTTCCACTGACCAACCGCACCCGTCTACGCAGCTACGTGGAAGCCATCTTCAAAGATCAAACTACGGCATTCAAATTGAATGTCGCTTTCGGTTACATCTTACGTCACAAAAAGACGGGCCAGTTACGGTATTATTATCCCGGCAATAATATCTATGTGTCTGACCAGCCGTTCAACATCATTAACCGGAGGTCACTAGAGACGATGCTGGAGATACTGGACACCGTGGATGCCTTGAGATGGGCACATCGTCAACGTCCCAACATACAATGGGTGGTAGAGAGGGTAACCAATATCACGTTTTTCCTGACCAAGCTGACCGACCACCGCCATCGGTTGAATGCGTCACCTGCGCACTGATGAATACCATAACATGCCGCACATACTCTCTATGTCTACATGCTGATCGTTGACTTGACCTCAGTAAACACTTGTACCTAATGTGACGGTGCGTTAAATAATAAAACATGGTGTTTGATATTTCAATTTGTTTTGCTGTGAACATACTAAACATACCCAGGGCGGCTCTCCCAGCCTGGGTATGATGTAACAGTGGGGATAATAAACTATATAAACATTGCTGAACTTGTTGTTATTCACGACAACCGCTATCCGATTGTATAATACAGAATATATAATTAGTCTAGCCCCTACATCTAGCCTTCACATGGATACCTCACTCGACCCAATAACCCATGAGGGGCTCGGCTAGACCCCAAAAACGTCTATTTCCATACTACGGCCAGGCTGTGCATGAGCAGAATGACGATATTTCAACCCCACACCCATGCCATCAGAGGCTCCCTCACATAGGCTTCACATGGATACATCACACCACCCATTCGAACCGTGAATAACCCATCTCTAACCCAAACACACACCCACATACCTCCCCAAAATGCCTGCTTTCTATACTACGGGCCAGTCTGCGCATGCGCAGACTATTGAACACGGATGAACCATTAGTGTAGTCAAGTGCTCCTGTACGAGAGCTTCAAAATAAGACCTCACCCGACCCCATTGTGCCCACCTAGACTCCAACATGTCCACCCCGTGTGGCCCTATACACCCATAGCCATGCAGTATAGGCCTATGGGCCTACGCAGGCCTCGGTGACTTTTTTCAAAAATTTCACCGTTTTGCTCCGGGACACTTCCTATCGTGTTCTAAATGACGAGACGTGAAAAACAAATCCAAACAACCCTACCGCAAATGTATAGAGGTAGGTTTCCCAGCGGGACAAACATTGATCCTATACCCCCAGTATGGGACTATATGGGGCTATATCGTACTTTTTCAAGAATTTCACCGATTCGCTCCGGGACACTTCCTATCATGTTTGTCTTGACGAGACTAAGAAAACGAGACCCCACAACCTATACCGCAAATGTCTAGAAGTAGGTTTCCCAGGATGGTCCTATACCCCCCATACCCCATATAGGCATTTTCCGTAATTTAGGATAAAGTCCGTGTTCCGTATTTTTTCAGGAAAAATTTTACATACACCCACCCTGGAACTAGGGGGAGATAACTCTATTGATAGGCAAGCCCCGTTAAGCCCGGCGACCTATATACCCCCCATACCCCATATAGGCATTTTCGCGGATTTTTCGATAAAGTCCGTGTTCCGTTTCTTTTTTTTCAGGAAAAATTTTACATGCACCCACCCATGACTGGATGCCCCTTCACCTAGGCTTCACTTTGATACCTCATACAACTCCATCGGCCCATTAGTAACTCCCCTAGCTCCAACACGGCTATTTCCATACCCTTGGGCCACCGCGCATGCGCAGAATGACCATATTTCAACCCCACACCCAGCCCATCAGATGCCCCTTCACGAATGCTTCACATGGATACCTCATATGACCCCATTGGACTATTAGTGGCTCCCCTAGCTCCAAAACGTCTATTTCCATACCCTTGGGCCACCGCGCATGCGCAGAATGCCGATATTTCAACCCCACACCCAGCCCATCTGATGTCCCTTCACGAATGCTTCACATTGATACCTCATACAACTCCATCGGCCCATTAGGGGCTCCCCTAGCTCCAAAACGTCTATTTTCATACCCTTGGGCCACCGCGCATGCGCAGAATGCCGATATTTCAACCCCACACCCAGCCCATCAGATGCCCCTTCACCTAGGCTTCACATTGATACCTCATATGACCCCATTGGACTATTAGTGGCTCCCCTAGCTCCAAAACGTCTATTTTCATACCCTTGGGCCACCGCGCATGCGCAGAATGCCGATATTTCAACCCCACACCCAGTCCATCAGATGCCCCTTCACGAATGCTTCACTTTGATACCTCATATGACCCCATCGGACCATTAGGGGCTTCCCTAGCTCCAAAACGTCTATTTGCATACCCTTGGGCCACCGCGCATGCGCAGAATGCCGCTATTTCAACCCCACACCCAGCCCATGAGATGCCCCTTCACGAATGCTTCACTTTGATACCTCATATGACCCCATTGGACTATTAGTGGCTCCCCTAGCTCCAAAACGTCTATTTTCATACCCTTGGGCCATCGCGCATGCGCAGAATGCCGATATTTCAACCCCACACCCAGCCCATTAGATGCATTCTCACATAGGCTTCACTTTGATACCTCACTCGACCCCATCGGACCATTAGGGGCTCCCCTAGACCCCGAAACGTCTATTTCCATACCCTTGGGCCACACGAGTTGTCTCCCTTGTGTCAGTGTGTGCAGATGGCGCTATGGTTAGGATCGACTCCGTGATGTGGAAAGGGCGTCCCCACACCATCCTGGAGCCGCCATTTTGTTTTTTGATTTCTTGCGGAGATAAACGGGACAATAAACACTCGACCCTAGGGTGGCACGGATGCTAGACTGATGCTATTAAAATGGTACAACACCTATAGATTATGTATATTACTAGGACGTCAGCGAAATACTAGTACCCATCCTCCGCATGGCAGAACTGTACAACCCAGAACAAGTCAGGACATGCTTTGATCACGTGATCGTCATGGAAAACCCCAGTGGGGGTTTAAAACACGGCCATTTTCCAAGATGGCCGTCTAAAAACATTCGAAAATGGTCGCCTGTCAATCAAAAACATTCGAAAATGGCCGCCATTGGTCCATTAGGGGCTCCCCTAGCTCCTAAACGTCTATTTCCATACCCTTGGGCCACCGCGCATGCGCAGAATGACCCTATTTCAACCCCACACCCAGCCCATCAGATGTCCCTTCACATAGGCTTCACTTTGATACCTCACTCGACCCCATTGGACCATTAGGGGCTCCCCTAGCTCCAAAACGTCTATTTTCATACCCTTGGGCCACCGCGCATGCGCAAAATGCCGATAGTTCAACCCCACACCCAATCCATTAGATGCCCCTTCACATAAGCTTCATTTGGATACCTCACTCGACCCCATCGGACCATTTTATCTAGGGACTACTTTTTCTCCGCGGAAGCTTTTTCCCGAGACCGAATCACCGCCAAAACCGCGGCCAGACCGCATCACCGCGGATGAATACATCCTGAATACATCCCCTCCAACAATTGGAACTCTCCTGTGCTGGAGGTAGCTTTTGGTGATTCTGCCGGAACTATACTGCACTTGACCTCGCCCCCCACAAATCCGCCCCAAATGACCTCTACATCCGGGTGAAATGATTCTCGATTTACGCTAAGTATACTACTGGCGCCCATCCTGGCCATGCCTGACATGTCCAAACCGTTTATCTTGGACACGGATGCCAGCGGCTGGGGCATCGGAGCCGTTCTGTCCCAAGAGATCGACGGACAGGAGAGAGTGGTGACCTATGGCAGCAGGGTACTCACCAAGGCTGAGAAGGCCTACTGCGTGACCAGGCGCGAACTCCTGGCGGTGGTCCACTTCGTTAAGTCGTTCCGGCACTACCTCTACAGGAAGAAGTTCATACTGCGCACCGACCACGGGTCCTTGAGGCGGCTCGTGAGATTCAAAGAGCCGGAGGGCCAACTCGCAAGGTGGATCCAAACTCTGTCGACCTATCAGTTTGACATCGTCCACCAACCGGGCCGTAAGCATCAGAATGCTGACGCGATGAGCAGATGTCCGTGCAAACAGTGTGGTCGGTCCTCCGAGACCGAAGACGGAGAGACTGCGGCGGCCAGAGCTGTGACCATATCTCCCCCCAACGAGGACTTTGCAGCGGCCCAGGCTGACCCCGAGCTACTTCCGGTGATTGATTGGGTAAAGGCTGGTCCCAGACCTCGGTCGGACCTAGTCTGTCAACACAGCGGGGTGACGAAGGCGCTGTGGGGAGCCTCCGGCGCCTTGGCCCTGGAAGGAGACCTCCTGGTGCGACGCTGGTATGACGTGCGAGGCCGGGAGAAGGCTAAGTTACTGGTGGTCCCGAGGGCCCTTCAAAAGAGGATACTTAAGGAATGTCATGATAGCCCGACTGGAGGACACCTAGGGGTGTTCAAGACGTTGAAGAAGGTGCGACAAGCGTACACCTGGGTTGGCATGCAGCGTGACGTTCGACAGTGGTGCCGGACCTGCGACACGTGCAATCGGAGGAAGCAGGCCGGGAAGAAACCCCGAGGACAGCACCGCGGGATGACTGGATGCCCCGGAGAACGTATCGCCGTGGACTTGATGGGTCCTCTCTCCCTGACGACGAGAGGAAATCTGCATATTGTGGTCATCTGTGACTATTTCACGAAGTGGGCAAGGGCGAAGCCCGCGCCCTAAAATTTATCAACTTTTCGCACCAACCGTGCGTAAAATAACCATTGAGTACGCCTATGAAAACATTATTTCTATTCTTTTGCATTGCCCAAATTGACTATCGACAAAGATTATAATCCAATGTCGATTGTCTCCATATTCCTTGAAATACAGATTCCCACAACTCGCAGCATATACTCTCAAAGATGTGCAGTTTCTCACAACTCGCAGCAAATGCCCTCAAAGATGTGTAGCCCCGTGGGGCTTCCGGGGATTGACCTGGGATGTTTTTGTGCACACCGCGGGTCATGGTAAGAATATCTTGAATATAAACTTACACATACTAACCGTGCGTTAAATAACCACTGAGCACGCCTATGAAAACATTAATTCTTAAGGCGAAGGGGGACCGGAGAGATTTTGACGTTTTTTTGTCAGGTTGAAATTTTCAAAAAGGCACTAAATTATCAAGGGCGCATTACTCCATCTCAGAAAGATAGAAAACACAATTAAACACAAGAAAATATGACTACTTCTTGGAACTGATTCGAAAAATGACTTCGTGGAACAAAATTGATCAAAAATGTAGTGGATTTTTTAAATTTGGAAATTGAAGAAATGTCGTGACTGTTTAACTCACGAATAAAGTTGAATCATCTCTTCGTTGAGATCAAACAAGAATGACCTTCTTAGTGATCTTACAAGTTATGATCGTATCTTGCCGTCAGTGTACCAAATCTATCACAACATTTGAGAAACTTTGAATGGAGGCGTTTGTTGGTATAGCCCTGTTCGACAAGTGTCTGCCAAATGCTACCATATGAGATAGTCTTTCCCTTTATTGTATCCGGAGTCGCTTCCCTATCATGCTTTTCTCTCTTTTATCACTTTTTCTCTCTCTTGATCATTTTGGTCTTTCTCATTTCCCTTATCTTGCCATCTACCGCCTTCTACCAGAATTCAACCCCAGCCACCCTAAGCTTGTCGTAGGAGGCGACTAATATGGGATCGTCGTGATATGACTGGAATATTGTTGAAAGCGACGTTAAATCTCACTCATTCACTCCATACGAGATATTACTCTCATGCGTATTTGTCCGTCTTGCTGTACGTGGGCAGGTTGGGTTAGAGAGAACCACGTCTCTAAAATGGAGGTAAAAAAGAATATATTGGACGAAGAGACATCTGCCATAGGCGACCATGGACATATATACCCGCATCGGATCGTTTTGTCAGCTATCTAATTTGCGTAAGAATAGAAGACATGTTGTGTTCTCTTTTATCAATTAGACTATGTACAATTTCATCTGAACCACTGTTACGACATATAACTATATATAGTCTAAGGAGTTTGACGGGCCATGATGAATAAATCAAAAGTCAATAAGCAAGAAACGACATTTTTGACCTCCATTTTAGAGAGCTAGTTCTTTCTAACCTTGTGAAGTCATGGGAAGAAAATACTTTAATCTGTCGGTGCACTGAAAAACCACTCTTAAACTATCAGAAAATTCTATACTTTGAGAGATGACAGATTGATTCGTTATATGATACAGGACGATTATGTTTCATGTAACATAATCATTCTCTATCATATAACAAAGCTCTTCCATAGTCCAGAATGTTCTGTTTCTTTGGTATTATTTAAATTTCATTGTGGGTTGGAGATTCTGCTACTGCATCAAAATTTGAAGTACAATGTATGGAAAATGTATGGCGTGTACTGAAAATGCCAAGTCCTCCTGTATGGAAAATGTATGGAGAAAAGTGCAAAAATAAAATTCGTATATGTCATTGTATGATAAGTGTATGGGTTCCTTGAACGTGATAAAACGGTAGTCAAACACGATGTAAGGCATATGTATGGGAACGCTAGAAAGATGAAAATATTAAAGATTAATGTATGGAAGCTACCTGGGTCTTTTTGAAGACATGACAATCAATGATTTATTTGGCTGTACAATACAGGATTTATTTTGCATCAACAGAGTCAATGTATGTAAAATGTATGGCAAGCTTTCTTCAGATAAAATCGATTAAGAAAATATATGGAACATGTATGGGACATTTTGAAGATAAGAAAAATGATAAAGTATTGATATGGGACATTCTTTGCATTCAATAAGTCATTTGATGGGAAATGCATGGCGAGATTTCCTATGAAAATAAAACTGACTGAATGTATGAAATATGTATGGGTTTCTTGTGCTTTGTGGTGAACGCCACGAGTTGAAGTTACAAGCCATTCTTTTAGACACAACGGACGTAACAGCGGCTCTAAACAAAGGATCAGCTGTTCTATCAATTACAGTGTCGTGATCGCCACCCGCGCAACTGGGGGATTTTTAACCTAGGCTTCAATGGAGCGTAACAGGGTTTTCCTAAGAATCTTCTCTCATGCTTGAGATATATTTCTACAACTTGGAGAAGTAAAAGATAGTACATCCGTTCAAAGTATGTGTTAAAATCAGAGCTGAACTAGCCTTTTTTCGAAGTTTTTTCCATTTACTTCTGTGTTAAAATTAGGCTTTTCAGAGGGAGGAAAATCTCCAGTGACGTCATTGTATCATAGAGAATTGCTGAACGAAAAGTTTGGTTCCCAATCCACAATTCTCAGATAGAAATGAAGGGAACCAGTCTGAAAACAAGTTCAACAAAGTGTGCTGTCACGTTGTACTGCATCATGAACGCAAACATAAGAGATAAAATACATTCGACAGAACAGTCCAAAAGTCAGACTTTACGACACGCCATTACGAAACATTTTGATGCACACACAAATAACATGTTTGATAACATGAATTGTGATGGCCATTAGTAGTTGCTACAAATGTAGCAACTGCTAATGACATAATTGCCGCCTGCGTTGTGACAATAGCAGGCGACTTCGTCACTCAAAAAATGGTAGCGAACATGCTGATGCTCATTGTCACAACTAGGAATCAGTAACTATTTCAGGTAAAAATATATCACACATGATGTATGAATAAATCTTTGATATACTTGCAATAACAACCACTAGTCAAACAATTGTCGTAGTTGCGTCATTAGTGATTGACTCTACATGCAGACTCGCCCGCTAATGACGCAATTACGACATCAGCTGGCGATCTGACAACTGCTAATGTCCATTACTTGGTGTGATTATTTCCGATATTAGCGTTTCTTACCAGTATATTTCCCACGGTGCCCCATAATTTGAACACCGAGGAAAACGAGATAAGGGATGATAAACCCAGGATCCATCTCGAGAAAATCCGTATCTATCCAGGTCTTATTGTACGACTCATCGGGATTAGCCCGTCTCGTATACTCCATCTGGTCTTTTATGTAACGGAAAAACTCTCCCATCTCCATTGAGTTTGAAGATTACTGCCAAAAGAGCCAAAGTCATATTTTTTTAAAGAGCAGTCACATCAGCAGTATAGGCCGTAGACCGACAGCTGCTAACTGGTGATTTGAAGAACGTGATTTAGCCATTTTATCGTTTCTCACACTTGAGTAGATTATGACCACGCTTATAGTTCTATTCCCTGAAGATGGGCTTACGCGTGAAATATTAACAGAGATTAGCTCTTACTTTAAAAATCAATACTTAAATATACATATATATAGATACATAAATTACATACATAATAATTCATTTATGGTGCCACATAATATCCTGACTGCATATCTATAACACCACAATAACCAAAAATTATCCCTTGGATGTTTGTGTCTATTCATGTGGACATTTTAAATGCCCCTAGCACCAGCTTGAGTGGTATCAGATAACCAAATCACAGATACTCGCGCTTAACATAATTTGCTATGATACAATCATATGTATCATTCACCAGTCATCAAATTTGAGGACGGCTGCGCTGTATAAAAACGCCCAAGGCCTTTTTTTCACACACCCTATTTCCGT
>JAVTVY010000659.1:0-34660 GCA_036873755.1 Hanleya hanleyi
CCTCTCTTCGGACACCTCTTCATATTTTTCTAACAAATTTGCTTAACTATTGTCTAGTCATACTGTAACAAGGCCTGTCCACTAGTGTCTAGTCATACTGTATCTGTAACAAGGCCTGTGTACTAGTGTCTAGTCTTACTGTACATGTATCTGTAACAAGGCCTGTCTACTAGTGTCTAGTCATACTGTAACAAGGCCTGTCCACTAGTGTCTAGTCATACTGTAACTGTAACAAGGCCTGTCCACTAGTGTCTAGTCCTACCATAACTGTAACGAGGCTTGTCCACTAGTGCCTAGTCCTACCGTAACTGTAACGAGGCTTGTCCACTAGTGCCTAGTCCTACCGTAACTGTAGCAAGGCCTGTCCACTAGTGTACATTCCTACTGTAACTGTAAATGAGGCCTGCCTACTAGTGCCTAGTCCGACAGTAACTGTAACGAGGCCTGTCCACTAGTGTCTAGTCATACTGTAGCTGTAACAAGGCCTGTCTACTAGTGTCTAGTCATACTGTAACAAGGCCTGTCTACTAGTGTCTAGTCATACTGTAACTGTAACAAGGCCTGCCAATAGTGTCTAGTCCTGTCATAACTGTAACAAGACTTGTCCACCATTGTCTAGTTGTACTGTAACTGTAACGAGGCCTGTACACTAGTGTCTAGTCGTACTGTAACTGTAACATGGCCTTCTACTAGTGTTTAGTCATACTGTAACTGTAACAAGGCCTGTCTACTAGTGTCTAGTCCTACTGTAACTGTAACAAGGCCTGTCCACTAGTGTCTAGTCCTACTGTAACTGTAACAAGGCCTGTCCACTAGTGTCTAGTCATACTTTAACTGTATCGAGGCCGGTCCACTAGTGTCTAGTCCTACAGTAACTGTAGAACTAGTCCGGTTCATTAGTGTCTAGTTCTACCATTACTGTAACGAGGCTTGTCTACTAGTGTCTAGTCATACTGTAACAAGGCCTGTCCACTAGTGTGTAGTCTTACCGTAACTTTAATGAGATCTGTCCATTAGTGTCTAGTCCTACTGTAACTGTAAAACAAGGCCTGTCCACCAGTGTCTAGTCCTACTGTAACTGTAAAACAAGGCCTGTCCACCAGTGTCTAGTCCTACTGTAACTGTAAAACGAGTCCTGTCCACTAACGTGTAGTCCTACCGTAACTGTGATGAGGCCTATCTACTAGTGTCTACTCATACTGTAGCTGTAAAACGAAGCCTATCCAGTAGAGTCAGTTCTCACCGTAACTAATAATGCCTGTCCACTAGTGTCCAGATCTACCGTAACTGTAACGAGGCCTATCTACTAGTGTCTGGTCATACTGTAACTGTAACGAGGCTTGTCCACTAGTGTCTAATCCTGCCGTAACTGCAGTGAGGCCTGCCCACTAGTATCCAGTCCTACCGTGACTGTAATGGGGCCTGTCCACTAGTGCCTAGTCCTACTGTAACAAGGCCTGTTCACTGGTGCCTAGTCATTTTGTAACTGCAACGAAGGCTGTCCACTAGTGTCTAGTCGTAACTGAACGAGGCCTGTCCACTAGTGTCTAGTTCTACGATAACTGTAGCAAGGCCTGTCCACTAGTGTCCAGTCCTATTGTAACTGTAAAATAAGGCCTGTCTACTAGTGCCTACTCCAACAATAACTAACGAGGCCTGTCCACTAGTGTCTAGTCTTACTGTAACTGTAGCATGGCCTATCTACTAGTGTCTAGTCATACTGTAACTGTAATGAGGCCTGTCTACTAGTGTCTAGTCATACCAAAACTGTAACAAGGCCTGCCAATAGTGTCTAGTCCTGCCGTAACTATACCAATGCCTGTCCTCTAGTGTCTATTCCTACCATAACTGTAACAAGGCTTGTTCACTAGTGTCTATTCCTACTGTAACTGTAAGGCGAGGCCTGTCTATTAGTGTCCAGTCCAACAGTAACTGTAACGAGGCCTGTCTAGTCATATTGTAACTTGGAATCATTTCCCTTCATGTTAATTTACTGGTCTGAGGCATCATTACTGTTTCAGTTATTGGCGTGTGGGTGGAAAAGATTTGAAAAAAGTCTCTGACATGTCTGATGGTATCTCGATTTCCAAGCATAATCGACATGATTGGTTTGAACAGATTTTAGTGATATAAATTTACATACATGTAGAAGGCACAGTATTTGAAGCAGGAGTCTTAGCGATTGACTAAGTGATGACACAGGATGAAACATGTGAGACTAGTACTTGTCGGCTGGCAATCTAGAAAAGAAATTTGGCCCCCCCCCCACAAAAAATAAAGATTTACGAGATTGAATTTCAAAATAAATTCCTGTTTGAATTTTGCTACTTGCAAACATTGATGGAATCTGTCCGAGTCAGAATGTGTAAAATTCTAAACTTATCAGGTTAGGAATTTGAACTATGGGTAGAATTGCTAACAGAAAATAAGACGGGGTAAACTGAGGCCTTCTGATTACGCCATTTAGTGTGGTCTCACGTGCACCTCTGTCAGAATTTGTCAAAGTGTCAAAAAAACTTCTGCACCGATAGACAGATGACAAGTCGTGCGAATGTCCCCAGAGTCCAGTTTCACCTTCCATTGCACTGGAACAGTTATGGATTTTTTATGCACCCCTCTTGTGACTGCACACAGCCATGGAACTAGTAATTTGGCGTCTTCATTTTTTGCTGTCAGAGTTTTGAAATTACGTGCTTGAGCACGGAATCAATTTGTCAGTCAAACATAATGTACAAACCATGAGGTTGATCAAGGATGGTCTAGGTTTGAAGATTTTAACATATAGCCTGTTCAGCACTGTTCTAGTATCAGTCGGTGTTAAAGTTTGACTTGTACCGTTCATTCAAGGGTTGCAGAGTTTTCCATATACCTGTTGTTTCTACATTTTACCATGTGTGACAGCATTTACCATAATTGTGTCCAGGAGTGGGCCATAAATGTGCTGCAGGTTTACCATCATTACACCGTGATTCTTACCATACAATGTACCGTGAAACCTGTGTATACCGACCATGCTTGGGACCAGATCATTGTGTCAGTTTTGACAGGATTCGGGTTTATCGAGGTTGAAAATGCTATAAATTGAAGTATTGTCGCCATGGATAATGTTGGTATTTAGAGGTTGGTCAGTTTAACCAGGTGCCGGTATGCACAGGTTTCACTGTACATGTATGCAAGCATGAAGGTTACTAAGATGGTCTGAACTGATGGGGATATCAAATGGATGGTTGGGTTTCTAATGGTGTTTCCTGGATGAAATGGATGGAAAGAAAAATTATTTCTGACTATTTCTGAAATCTGTTTGAGCATTATTCATGTTATTTGCCTGAAATAATATATCGACAGACTGCAGCTTGATGAATTCAAATGTTTGGAAAACAAGTTCTATCTCATTGGCCTGTTGCGAAGACTGAAATGATATCTGCTGAATCATAGATAGAATTGTGAGCCTTTCTGTCAAGGCCATTGGTTGGTTGATTTGAATATTGAAAACAAAATGGTCAAATTTCATTGGCTAAAATGGAGGAAATGAAAGTAACATCTAGCCAATCAATATCATGTTAACTAATGTTTGTGTGTTCTATTTGACAGGTATCCTCACAGTTGGAGTTGTGGGCGGAGGAGTTACAGCACCTAGAACTATGTTCAGACACCAGTAAAGCTGAACAAATCCTACAGATGCATAATGACAGTGTGATGCATATGCAAAACTGCACCATTGAGGTGCTATCGAGGGGACAGGATTTATGTCAGGTATGTCTTTCTGTCTGTCTGCATGTCTGTCGGTTATGTGTGTGTGTGTGTGGGGGCAGGGGACATAATGACAGCGTGATGCATATGCAAAACTGCACCATTGAGGTGCTATCGAGGGGACAGGATTTATGTCCGGTATGTCTTTCTGTCTGTCTGCATGTCTGTCGGTTATGTGTGATGGGAGCAGGGACATGGCAGCGCAGTGTGATGCATATGTAAAACTGCACCATTGAGGTGCTATCGAGGGGGCAGGATTTATATCAGGTATGTCTTTCTGTCTGTCTGCATGTCTGTCAGTTAACTATGATGGTGGAGGGGGTGCATGATGCATTTGCAGAACTGCACAGAAGGACCATAGCAATGAAGAGTTCTATACTCCAGGAGAGTAACAATCGAGCTTGTTGAATACTCCAGTTGAGTAACAATGGAGAATGTTCTATACTCACTTAGAGTAACAGTGGATGGTGTTCTATACTCCAGGAGAGTTAACAATGGAGCATGTTCTACACTATATGAGTGTAGCAATGGAGGCTATTCTATACTCCAGGAGAGTACATGTAACCATGCAGAGTGTGATATACTCCAGGAGCATAACAATGAAAACTGTTCTATGCTCCAGGAGAGTAACAATGGAGCTTGTTCTATACTCCAGAAGAGTAACAGTGGAGCTTGTTCTAGGTTCCGGGAGAGTATCAATGTAGAGTATTCTATACTCACCGTAGAGTAGCAGTGGAGAGTGTTCTATGGGCCTACTCCAGGAGAGTAACAATGAAGAGTGTTCTATACTCCAGGAGAGTAAGAACGGAGAGTGTTCTATACTCCAGGAGAGTAACAATGGAGAGTGTTCTGTACTTCAGTTGTTTAATGATAGAGAGTGCTCTTTAATATTCTTTAATGGACGACGGCTGAATTATGAATGACGGACTAGACGCTTGTATTTCCATACTCCAGGAAAGTAATAATGAAGAGTGTTCTATACTCCAGGAAAGTAACAATGAAGAGTGTTCTGTACTCCAGGAGAGTAACAATGCAGAGTGTTCTGTACTTCAGGAGATTAACGATGGAGAGTGTTCCATACTCCAGGAGAGTAACAATGAAGAGTGTTCTATACTCCAGAAGAGTAACAATGGAGAGTGTTCTATACCCCAGGAGAGTAACAATGAAGAGTGTTCTATACTTCAGGAGATTAACAATGAACATGATGAAGAGTATTCTATACTCCAGGAGAGTAACAATGAAGAGTGTTCTATACTCCAGGAGAGTAACAATGTGGAGTGTTCCATACTCAAAGAGTAACAATGAGGAGTGTTCTATACTCTACGAGTGTAACAATGAAGAGTGTTCTATAGTCCAAGAGAGTAACAATGAAGAGTGTTCTGTACTTAAGAAAATTAATGATGGAGAGTGTTCCATACTCCGGGAGAGTAACAATACAGAGTGTTCTATACTCCAGGAGTGTAACAATGAAGAGTGTTCTATATTCCGGGAGCGTAACAATGAAGAGTGTTCTATACTTCAGGAGCGTAACAACGGAGAGTGTTCTATACTCCAGGAGTGTACCAATGAAGAGTGTTCTATACTTCAGGAGCGTAACAATGGAGAGTGTTCTATACTCCAGGAGTGTAACAATGAAGTGTTCTATACTTCCGGAGCGTAACAATGGAGAGTACTTCAGGAGCGTAACAATGAAGAGTGTTCTATACTCCAGGAGTGTAACAATGAAGAGTGTTCTATACTTCAGGAGCATAACAATGGAGAGTGTTCTATACTCCAAGAGTGTAACAATGAAGAGTGTTCTATACTCCAGGAGCGTGACAATGAAGAGTGTTCTATACTCCAGGAGAGTAACAATGGAGAGTGTTCTACACTCCAGCTGCGTAACAATGAAGAGTGTTCTATACTCCAGGAGTGTAACAATGAAGAGTGTTCTATACTCCAGGAGCGCAACAATGAAGAGTGTTCTATACTCCAGGAGAGTAACAATAAACATGATGAAGAGTGTTCTATATTCCAGGAGAGTAACAATGAAGAGTGTTATATACTTCAGGAAACAATGGAGTGTTCTATACTCCAAGAGAGTAACAGTGGAGCTTGTTAATACTCCAGGAGAGTAACAGTGGAGAGTTCTACACTCAAAAAGAGTAACAATTGAGCTTTTTCTATACTCACGGAGAGTAACATTGGAGAGTGTTCTATACTCCAGGGTTCGAACCCAGCTGGTCCATGTGTGAAAGTTTGTCAGTTACTTGCCGAAGGGCGGTGGTTCTCTCCGGGTACTCCGGCTTCCTCCACCAACCAAACTGACTGTCACCATATGGGTGAAACAAAATTGAGTGTAACATTACATGTAAGCTAAATTCCCTCCCTCTATACTCCAGAAGAGTAACAATGGAGGGTGTTCTATACTCCAGGAGAGGAAAGCGACTTTAAACCCTATTCACTCACTCACTCATTCACAGAGAGTGACAATGGAGAGTGTTCTATACTCCAGGAGAGTGACAATGGAAAGTGTTCCATACTCCAGGAGAGTAACAATGGAAAATGTTCTTTACTCCAGGAAAGTAACAATGGAGAGAGTTCTATACTCCAGGAGAGTAACAATGGAGGGTGTTCTATACTCCAAGAGAGTAACAATGGAGAGTGTTCTATACTTCAGGAGAGTAACAATGGAGGGTGTTCTATACTCCAGGAGAGGAAAGTGACTTCAAACTCTATTAACTCACTCACTCCAGGAGAGTGACAATGGAAAGTGTTCTATATTCCAGGAGAGTAACAATAGAGAGTGTTCTATACTCCAGGAGAGTAACAATGGAGAGTGTTCTATACTCCAGGAGAGTATCAATGAGGAGTGTTCTATACTCCTGGAGCGTAACAATGAAAAGTGTTCTATACTCAGGAGAGTAACAATGGAGATTGTTCTATTCTCCAGGAGAGTAACAATGGAGAGTGTTCTATACTCCAGGAGAGTAACAATGGAGAGGGTTCTATATTCCAGGAGAGTAACAATGGAGAGTGTTCTATACTCCAGGAGAGTAAAAATGGAGAGTGTTCCATACTCCAGGAGAGTAACAATGGAGAGTGTTCTATACTCCAGGAGAGTAACAATGGAGAGTGTTCTATACTCCAGGAGAGTAACAATGGAGATTGTTCTATTCTCCAGGAGAGTAACAATGGAGAGTGTTCTATACTCCAGGAGAGTAACAATGGAGAGGGTTCTATATTCCAGGAGAGTAACAATGGAGAGTGTTCTATACTCCAGGAGAGTAAAAATGGAGAGTGTTCCATACTCCAGGAGAGTAACAATGGAGAGTGTTCTATACTCCAGGAGAGTAACAATGGAGAGTGTTCTATACTCCAGGAGAGTAACAATGGAGATTGTTCTATTCTCCAGGAGAGTAACAATGGAGAGTGTTCTATACTCCAGGAGAGTAACAATGGAGAGGGTTCTATATTCCAGGAGAGTAACAATGGAGAGTGTTCTATACTCCAGGAGAGTAAAAATGGAGAGTGTTCCATACTCCATGAGTATAACAATGAAGCTTGTTGTATACTCAGGTATAACAATGGAGACTGATTATTTCCACTCTCAGTAGATCCTGGGTCTTCATTGGCCGAGAGCGGTGAAGTGAAGTGAGAATAAATATTCATCTTCTACTGCACTGACTGATCTCTGGACTAGCCGTCATGTGCAATGTAAACAAACATGACTGGAGTGTTCTCCCAGCGACAGAACAGGAAATAAAGAATATGCCAGGTATCAACTTGGTAAATCTGACCGACGAAATGTCGGACAGTTTTGGGATATCTGGAAAAAGTAGTGAACTGTGACTGAGTAGGGACTGATGGATTTGAACAGTTAACGAAATTTGCTTGACGCAGCTTTGGTCTTCGACGATGGGCCTCAGTACAATGTGGATGATGTGGGAGCTTACCACTGATACTCTGGCTCACATGAATTTGACGTGTACAATTCTAGGTTAATGAATCAAACCACTGTAAGCGCATTGCACCATGTAAGGCTCCTGTCTGTGTCTTGTGTGCTGTCCTCCGTGTTTTATAGGGTGGATGGAGGCTGTCTGGTTCCATGCTGCTTCAAAGAGTTCTTCTTTGAAGTAGCAGGAATGCAACTTGGCTGGGTGGTGCTTAGTTGGTTCGTTGTAAGTGATGTTAAATTCTATTCGCTCAATCACTCATTCGAATATAGTAAACATACTTCACTTCAAAATTTGACCATTTCAGATGTTTTCGGTTAGGCCATTGTCACTTGATTGGTTGTTTAGTATGACCTTGATTGTTTAAAAACGCATACTAGATGCTATAATTATTTATTATTAAATTTCAAACCAATTGTAGACGAATATAAAGAAAATGAGTAAGTTTTACTCGTGAAAATGTAAATCCCTCGTCTATTTTGATTATTTGCCCTCAAAATGTAGATGAGGGCTGGTCATGCCAAACAACCAATCAAGTGACAATTAAATGGCCTTAGCATATTGTGCAGTCTTCGCTGACCTGACTCCGGCTTGGCCGATCAGCCGAAGAGTCGGCGACCAAACTTTAGTGCTGTACAGTCTTTTACTTTTGAGCAAAAGTCAAGATTTCTTGTCATATTTCTGTGAAATATGACCAAATCTAGAATGCTGATTCCGAAGATTTCAAAATATTTGGCATGTCTCCAGCCGTTTTCCTTCTCACTTTTCTCGTATTTGGTAAGCAAGTTTTAGACCTGCTTTACCCCGTCTCTTTCCCGAGTCTAAAAGGCTGATCGAAGAATTAAATTTGTTATCCAGTGTTGGAGAGTAGGATACGGGGATTTATCCTGTTCCCTGGTGAATTCTCCACTCTCACTTCGCTGCCGTGACTGGGGTATTTACAGCAGAGAACAGGATAAATCCCCATATCCTACTCCCCAACACTGGATAACTCGTAATACTCCAGGAAAGTAACAATATACATGTACTTCAGTAGATCAGCCATGAAGAGTGTTCTATACTCATGTAAAGAAACAATGGAGCTTGTTTTATACTCCAGGAGAGTAATAATTGAGATTGTTCTATACTCAAGAAGAGTAATAGGGTTCAAACAGGTCCTGCAATTATATTCAGTATAATTTTTAAGTGGCTGAAACTCCTGGAAAGTAAGGACCATGAACATATCATATCAGACTTGACAGCACAAAGAAACTGTCAATCCTGTATAGGTTTGTCTTCTCAAATTCAAACCAAGTAGAGAACACTCAATTTCATTCGGGCCAGTAATGTGACCATGGTACATGTACATGTGTGTGTTTTACCACACTGATTAAATAGGAAAATAGTCCTTGAAAATGAGATCCTGGAATTTTGAATTGAGGCTGCTTTTACTAGGTAAACCGGACAGCCATATTAATAATGGTGTTATGATATTTAATGGTCAGATCCAAGATCAGATTGGTGAATGTTCCTGCTAGATTGATTATTATCTTTTCATAATCACCAATCACCAATTTCCTCCTCTCAATCCTACATAAATATAAACATGTTTACTTAGTCCGGCAGGTGGCACATTTGTATATCTACATGTATACCAGTAGTAGTACATACATGTATGCCGATGTGTTCATGTACTGTACTTGTTGTTTCTTCTCAGTAATATACACAATGATATACTCGAGGGCATAGAGAAATATTGTCGGGAAAATCAGTCTTAGTGTCATGTAAAGTTGACATCCTCTGGTCGCTTATAGTGTATGCCGACTAGTGTTATGGTACTTTTTCTTCCTCTATGTGATGTATTAAGTGACGGTGAACTGTAAGGGATGGTGTCAGAAGCTGGAATGGGTAACTCATTCCAGAGGGAGTGAATGACAGTTCAGATGGTAACTTGTCCGGGCCAACTTCAGCGATGGTTTGCATGAGAAGTGCTTCCAAATTTCTCCTCCATCCCTCTAAAACTTTGCTGTTTAGGGACAGGCAAAATCTGGAAATGTATTCATGAGTGGAATTAATGCATCCTCTCCAAGATCGAGAACGATTGAATGAAGAATGATTTCATTGGATATGCTTAATTCAGCACGGTTCAGAGCATGTGTGAGGAGAGGTCATGTAAGGGAGATAACTATGTACACGTATGTATGTGTATATTTTCATAAGGGGTTTGAGACGTCGGGTGTACAGTTAATGGCAGACATGCAGTATGATGTAATATGAAAGTTAGCATGTCGTATGAGATGTCATATTAGGGAGATAACTCTGTATGTGTATATTTGCCCAGGTGTTTGCGATGTCGGGTGTCCTGTTAATTGCAGACACGCAGTATGATGTAATATGAAAGTTAGCATGTCGTATGAGATGTCGTGTAAGGGAGATAACTCCTTATGTTTATATTTGCCTAGGTGTTTGAGACGTCGGGTGTACAGTTGATGGCAGACACGCAGTACGATGCTCAGACGAGGATTCAGGTGTTACTGGAGTATCTACATGAACGTGAGATGGACCTGGAGAATCTAGCCGAGAGTAAGAGGATACAGTTGGAACAGTGTGTTCAGTTACGACACTTTGAGATCGAGGCCAGACAGGTCAGTAATAACAGAATGGAGTGTTTTCTAGAAAAGCTATGGTATCGCGTAATTTCTTTGCAAAATAGAGATTTTGATTCAGGCACCAGGATTGCTACACCCAATTCACCATGACAATCAGCAATTGCCAAGGTGATTGCCATTGGTAAAAATAGTTCAACTCGGCAATTTTTAACATGCTGTTAAGTGGAAATGATGTTAATGCCGCAAAATTGTTACGGTGACAGATTTCCTCAATTGACAGGACTTTGGCTAAATCCATGTAATGGCAACAATAGAAATGATTGGTTGGATAGTTCATGTACAAGGATCTAATATTCGAACCTAAATACAGCTGAGGAGTCCAGGATCTATACCCATTCTTCTCCTCAAATTGGGCTATTATATGCATACAAGAGCAGTGTGACGGTCACAGGACCTACAAAGTAGAGTAGGCATTAGGACTCCGACGCGAACTGAACTCTTGGAAATCCCCACCCCCCAGTTGAAATCCTGCCTATATTAAGATGGGCACTGCCCAAGTCCGAATCACCAGTGATTTTCATCAAAAATCACCAGAAATTTTCTTCAAAATTAAGTCAGCTCATAACTTGCTGGTAACAGTCCCCTAATGCACCTTCATGCCAAAAATCAAGGTTTTAATGTCAACGGTTCTCCTTATTTTGCCGACAAAAGGATTGTGACTGACTTACTACCGGAAAATTTGCAGATGGTAGCCTACTTCGTAGGAACATACTTCGTAGGAACATACATGAAATATGGATTAAATGCTTACTGCTTTAACATGTTACGATAGAGCATTGTAATGAAGATATCATAAAATGGTAAAGTCCTATTGTGTTCATTAGAGCTTCTGTAAAATCCTTCTTCAAGAGTGATATTAAAATATCTTAACTGATCAGGCCTGTAGCCAAGGGGGGTTTTCTGGGTTTGGGTGAATCCCCCTTTCGGAAATTTTATTTATTTTTCTCATATAAATGCCCTTTTCAAACACTGAAGTGAACCCCCTATTTGCCCCTTTTCCGATACAGCGAACCCCCTGATGTGCCCTTTTGGAGTGAAGGCGAACCACCCGTCAGTAAATCCTGGCTACGGCCCTGCTGATGACATCATTTTCATGATATTGGAATGCTTAGGTGTAGTTTTTCACATCTAAACAGTTGCTTCTCTTCACACAATAATTTAATGCAACATGTCAGACTAAGTACTATCCTTCCTTTTAATCCATTACATGGGTGAGTGCCCCATTATCCTCTCCATACCATTTAAATTATTGCATGACCCAGTGATTCCAAATCTAGCGGTCTGATAACCCTGGGCAGTATGAGTTTTGAGTTGACTTAAGGATGTCCGCTGGTGGTTTTTGACTTTGGCAGCCATTTTGCCTGTTTTTCTATTTGGTTATCTCCCTTCCCTAGGTTAAGAGATGGGGATTTCCTTTAAAAGCCTTCTAGCCGAGAATTTTGCACACCAACATCCATCCAATTTGCTAAATGTTGATAGACATTGTGATTATCTGCAAACAGTTAGAATATAAGAAAAAGTTAAATACTATTTATATGAATTTTTCATGAATATGCTTCAAAACTAGGGCTATTCCCTATGCTTTCTGGGTTATCAAATTGAGCATGGGTCAGTCCACTTAACGTTGCCTACAGCTAAAAAATGCACACCAACCTATATTTTTGTCCCCCGCTACTTAGTAGGGGGGGATATTAGAAACACCGGTGTCCGTAATTCCGTAATTCCGTAAGATTTTCTTGTCCGGACAATAACTCGTGAACGATTTAACCGATCAACTTCAAACTTGGGGTGTGCCTTGACATTGGCGAGAGGACGGTTGGGATTGTTTTTCAGCAATGTGCGTAATCCAATATGGCCGCCGTCAGCCATTTTGGATTATAAGCAGTACGATCTTAGATTTTCTTGTCCGGACAATAACTCGTGAACGATTTAACCGATCAACTTCAAACTTGGGGTGTGCCTTGACATTGGTGAGAGGACGGTTGGGATTGTTTTTCAGCAATGTGCGTAATCAAATATGGCCGCCGTCAGCCATTTTGGATTATAAGCAGTTCGATCTTAGATTTTCTTGTCCGGACAATAACTCGTGGACGATTTAACCGATCAACTTCAAACTTGGGGTATGCCTTGACATTGGTGAGAGGACGGTTGGGATTGTTTTTCAGCAATGTGCGTAATCTAATATGGCCGCCATCAGCCATATTGGATTATAAGCAATTGGAACTTAGATTTTCTTGTCCGGACAATAACTCATGAGCGATTTAACCGATCAACTTCAAACTTTGTGTGTGCCTTGACATTGGTGAGAGGACGGTTGTGATTGTTTTTCAGCAATGTGCGTAATCTAATATGGCCGCCGTCAGCCATATTGGATTATAAGCAGTTGGATCTTGTCCGGACAACAACTCGAGAACGATTCAACCGATCTACTTCATATGTGGGGAGTGCCTTGACATTGTTGAGAGGAGGATTAGGATTGTTTTTCAAGGACGTGCTTGATCCAATATGGCCACCGCCGCCATCAGCCATATTGGATTATAAGCAATTGGAACTTAGATTTTCTTGTCCGGACAATAACTCATGAACGATTTAACCGATCAACTTCAAACTTTGTGTGTGCCTTGACATTGGTGAGAGGACGGTTGTGATTGTTTTTCAGCAATGTGCGTAATCTAATATGGCCGCCGTCATGTGGGGAGTGCCTTGACATTGTTGAGAGGAGGATTAGGATTGTTTTTCAAGGACGTGCTTGATCCAATATGGCCACCATCAGCCACACTGGATTTCATTGGTTTTTAAGCAGTTTGATCTTGTCCGGACAATAACTGGAGTACGATTCAACTGATCTACTTCAAACTTGGGGAGTGCCTTGACATCGGTGAGAGGACGGTTTGGATTTTTTTCAGCGATGTGCATAATCCAATATGGCCACCGTCAGCCATATTGGATTATAAGCAGTTGGATCTTAGATTTTCTTGTCCGGACAATAACTCGTGAACGATTTAATCGATCAACTTCAAATTTGGGGTGTGCCTTGACATTGGTGAGAGGACGGTTGGGATTGTTTTCCAGCAATGTGCGTAATCTAATATGGCCGCCGTCAGCCATATTGGATTGTAAGCAGTTGAATCTTGTCTGGACAATAACTCGAGAACGATTCAACCGATCTACTTCATACCTGGGGAGTGCCTTGACATTGTTGAGAGGAGGATTAGGATTGTTTTTCAAGGACGTGCTTAATCCAATATGGCCACCATCGGCCATACTGGATTTCATTGGATTTTAAGCAGTTTGATCTTGTCCGCACAATAGCTGAGTACGATTCAACTGATCTACTTCAAACTTGGGGAGTCCCTTGACCTTAGTGAGAGAACAGTCATGTATTATGTTTTATGGATGTGCATAATCCAATATGGGTGCCATCTGCTGTATTAGATTATGTTAAGCTCATCAGCGATATCTCCATTTTCAAATCATACTCTTATCAATGATATAAGATATCATCGACCCCAAAAAATCGACCATAGAGGTCCATGGCCCCCGCAGCAGCAGCGCCAGTTATGGTGGATGTAATCCACCATAACTGGTGCTGCTAGCGGGGGACATGGACCTCTATGGTATATTTTTTTCTTTGTTTTTCCTCATATTACACAATTATGAATGCAACAACACACATTATTCAAAAAGTTAATTACTTTGATTTACCACCAGCAGACATCCTTAACTGATAGAATTTACATCTGTCCATGTACGCGAATATGCTCGATGCATAAACTATTCTATTTGAAAATTTTGGCAAAATGCTTACATTGATATAAATTTTGGTATGTTAGAAATATTGGATGAAAAATTGCGTTCTGCCACATACAAAACCTGTGACATGTACTACCCAAACTGCTGTACTGGAAGATCAGGTGCTCTTCATTGTGTAGATCTATAATATTATCTAGAATTGTGGACAATTAGTCGTTGCCAGCTGGGTATTTGGAGACTATTTTCTGATTGCTGTTCATCTTGTGATACAGTACAACGACGTACCAGATACATACTTAGCTGTTTGCTAGGTTATTGGGGGATTCATAGCAAAATAGTTATCATTGTAAATATAATCCTGCAATGAAAACTGAGTGTGTGTTGCATTGTAAAATTTTTCTGAAATAAACTTTCATTTCATCATATTGAAACTTTATTAAAACATTTTGAGGACACAATACACAAGCTTTTCACAGGTCTCATGTGTGCATGGTTGGTTTAGTGGGGTTTGGCTAATTGACCAATGTCCTACATGCTAACCATTTATTATCTCCCCTTGCACAGGTGATCAGTTGGATCCGTAATGGCGAGTCGATGCTTTCCTCCAGTTTCATGTGTCCTAATTCTCTACCAGAGGCGGAACAACTCAAACGAGAACACGAGAAGTTCCAACTGGCTATTGAAGTGAGTATAACCAGCAGTGGGAAAGCCGCAAGTCTCAGGTTCAGTAAAGTGCGGGTCATAACAAATGATGCTAATTAGGAGGGAGATAGATCAAGAAAGATTGCTCCGGTGTCGGGATAATGTGACGGAGTCATCGTGATGTGACTGAAAAATTGTTGAAACCAACGTTAAAATACTACTCTAGTGTGAATGAACATGGGGTAGGTCTATCAGTGGTTCCAAGGTGTTCATACTTAGGTTCTTTCTGTCTTTCGTGAACGCCGATTTCTACAGGACAAGACAAACCTCGCTCTGGAAATAGGAGCGGTTCTAATTGTCACTCAGATTGGATGTGGTTCCATTGTGTCTTTAGCTGTGAAAATGGTACTTTTTAAAAATCTTTTATAAGTTGAATTTATTATCCGTATAAGATATTAACATATACATAATAATATGTTGTTGTTGTTGTTGTAATCCTAGGCAATTTCAAACGATGCTGCCAAAAGTCACATTGTGTGGCACATTGTAAAAGTTCACTTGTAGAATTCACATGTATATATACATGTAATAATAATACAAGGAATCAACAAAAGATGGCTAGATTGAATGCATTCGTTAATTTAAATTTATATAAAAGTGTAAAGATGCATATAAAAGCTGAGTAGCCATTTACATTAACGAAATAGACATGATATCGACATTAAGTACCGGAGAAGAAAAAATAACAAACGAGCATAATGCTCATACCATTTAACATGACATTAAGGCAATTAAGGATAAATTTATTGGTAAACAAGCTGAATGCTTTTTAAAACGTTAAGTGTAACCATTTAAAACACTTCGTATGAGAATACAGAATTATTGATTTATTAAAGTTGGATATTCAAAGAATATCTAATGAAAATAAATTCAGATAAAGTTAACAAAATAGCTGGAATTATGAGAAATCAAAATTAATCAGTACTAGTGGAAATGGTACTATGGATGAAGAGAAGGGACTGCATGTATTTATTGCTGTCACCTTTAGTCACGTTTTGTGGAAACTATATTTAACCATTCTCCCAACGTCAGAGTTTGTAACCTCCAAACCGTCGGTAAACAAGACTCTGACTTCACCTCTATACAAATGCCTGGCGCGCAGCCGCATTGTGTCTTTTCCGCTAAGCCAACGAGAGAGCGCGTTATATTTTCCGGCTGACCACGTCATCACAGCTGATCACCGAGTCGAGACGGGCGGTCATATTGTAAACAACATTTGACAGTCGAGCATTCTGATTCCCGTTGAGAGCTATTGTAAGCATTAATTGATAATGACCCTGAAAAATGGAACAAGCATGTGGTAGATGTGACCAGACAATTAGCAAGCGTGCGTCTTTCAGAAAATTATATTATAGCCATGTGTATGGAATGATATCCCTGTTTCATGTCGCCGGTCTTTTGAACTCAAAGGGAGGGTAACACAACACAAATCAGTCAACACAAAATATAATATCGAAAAATTACTCAGCCAAAATTACTCATCTGAACTTCAGCGAGATATATATTATTATGTATTTATGAGCAACAAGTAAGTAATAAAAGCAAACAGTGAAGGTGATGGACGAGAAATATGCATCGGAACACATCATCGGCCTAATTTCCTCACAGTAATAAATATTAAATGATAAGATATCTGCAGTTAAATGTGCTTCCCTGTTTATAACCATAAATAATATTAAGATTTTGTCTGAAAATAACGGATTTCAGTTTAGCAACTGTGCAACTGTGATTTAATTCAATAAGTGATTCCTTTCTTTTCAAATGGCAATTTTTTTTATCGAACTGAAAAATGTTTATAAAATAAATTGGCTTTGAGCTGAAAATGACAATAACAGTATTATCATAATTTTCAGTATTATATTTAAAATTTATTTTATAATTTATTATCATTATTTTATTATTATAATTTACCTGTTTATAAACTAACCATCGAATCACCGCATGAGCCTCATCGACGACAATAGCCGCCGTGGTTTTCCCATATTTAATTAGCAAATCGCGGTTCTTTTCTTCGTCTAACCGTAACTCGAGGCTTGAGAATACAAATGAATAATGCCCCCGCCCCCTGTAGTTTTTCTCTGTCGCAATCGCCAGGTCCAAGGTATGTGGCAGTAAATCCCAACGCTCGAACTCGTTCATGATGGAAGTTAACGGACAGATCACAAATCCCAGTCCGTTTTTTTTTAACAGGACGCCCTGTAAATATTCGCCACTGTTCGCTCTGGTCGATATACAACGCCTGTGTTGATTGGCTCGCCGAAGATACGCTGAGCTTTTCGGAAATCATCGGCCCCAGTCGGTAATCTCAAAAAGTTCGCTGTAACGGAGAGTGTTGATTGGGCGAGAGCAATGCGCAGAAAAGCTGCGCGCCGCAATTAGCCCCACTTTGACATCAGAGGGTATATATGACAATAGGAGATATACAATCTGATGCCATGAGAATGTATTTAACCGGCAGTGTACATGTATTGCAACCCACTGCTGCACAGGCAGTTAGGAGAAGTAAGTTAAAGTTTGAAGTTTGACATTTTATGAATATATCTATAGATAAGCTCAAAGGAACTCATTTCTCAAATCTACATTGTAATTGTAATTTAATGAGATGTTCAGGTTTTCCAAATTATAATATTATATTGAACAAGTCAATGCTGTCCTCCCTTTGACATGATGAGGAAATGATGTCTTTAATGCAAATGGACAATTCTTTGTCAAACCTGAACAACAAATCTGGGCTAGTCCATTAAAGTGATTTTGAAATTACATCTATTAGTGCAACACTGTTAACTGTCCTGTCAACATTTCTAAGATGAGGACATGATAATCTTAGAAATTGACGAAAGCTGTTCTGTAGCTGTTCCAACCACCTTTGTACCTGTTGTACAAAACACACATAATTTGAGATCTATTATTTACAATACCATTTCACCTGTAATTGCAGCTGGATTGAGTGATCTCTTTAAGGCAGGTACTCCTTTAGTTTATCTCCAGGGTGTTACCGAGAATCATCCCTTATTTGATAATCATATAGCAATACATTGTGAAATTAATTCAATTAAAGTTGGACAATATTGTTTAGAAGTCAAAACATTATAACCCATGAATTAATTTTTAATTAGCCACTTATATTATACATCTAAATGTAGTAGTATAATAAAAGCTATTATGAATATTCATGAGTTATTGTTTCCGTTACATCTTTTCCTTTATTAAAACACTTATTAACAATGATCATAAAAAACTGTTGTACAAGGCAATAAAATTTCCTTTCTTCATCTGTGAAGGAAAAGCTAATTGAGAATGCAAGACTCGTTGAGAAGTGAGCCGAGCCATGTGGGGGGGTCAAAGGTCACAGAGATAATATCATGAAGATATGATCTGAGACCCGCATCTGTTTATGGAAGAAAGAAACGAGCGAGAACAAAAACACAACTCGCTCAAGATCAGTCGAGGATTTGATATAATGTAACAACTGACTGCACCTGCTGTCTGTGATCAGTTGTACATGTATACATGTATGTGTAGTCGGGAGAATTGTTATGGCAGGTGTGATGTAATGTTATAGTGGGAATGTACATCTAACCTTAGTGAAGTATCACTCTAGCTGGTTGGATGCTGGTTGACTGATTGAGCACTTACACTTGAGGGTTTGTGTAGGCAATATGGTGATTTACCAGGTAGGCTTGAAAGTGATACTCTTTGTTAGACAAAGGAAGATAAAGTTTTATTATCTAGTAGATATACACTCAATTGAGTTCAGTTGATCAGTTGCAAGTTACAGTACAGTACAGTGAATGATCTATCTATTCATTCAGCCAATTAAATTCAATCACAACTAAATTCAATCACAACTAAATTTTTGAATGAAATTCAGCCAATCTTTGTGATGAAATTTTGTCATCTTCTTAAATTCAGGCCAGAAGGAATAAAAAAATGATCGGCTTGTTTTTGGATCATTCTGCCAGCTTTACGTTCTTATAAATTTAATTTCCCTGATTTTGTTGTGGGGAATTTAAATGATTGGATCATCTACTGTTGCTGGAAAGAACAAAAAAAGTTGAATTCAGTTGACTGAATTGCTTGAATTATTAAAAGAGTCATTTGAGGTTAAATTATTTTAATTTTTCAATTTCTTTGTAATTTCACTTTCAGAAAACTCACATGAGCGTGGTACAGATTACCCAGAAGGCCGAGGCGATGATCCAGAGCAGCCATTACAACTCGGAGCTGGTGCGAGCGATTGCGGAGAATGTCACGATGACCTGGCAGCAGTTGATGTACCATGCTGAGGAGAGGCACAAATTGGTCATGGCCTCCATGAACTGGTACAAGACAGCTGAACAGGTACAGCTGACATACAACCATGGAGCTGACGTCCAGTTGCCAACCATTGTCCATGAAAAAATTTCCTCGTCATAATGAAAAGATTATGAAATTGTCTCATGTGTCTCATTTCGATACAGCTCTGTTGCAATGGCGTTTGTGATATTTGCAACAACTGGATGTGCTAAATGATATCTGAGGACAGGATTTGGAGGCCAATAAATGACATCACCCTGGAACAGCATCAGATCTCTGGCATTGCAATAGAAATGTTGCCAAAAATGGGGATATGTCCACATTATCTCATTTTCACAGTACTGGAGTTACTGTTTGCTTATCCTAGCTCTCTGTTCATGTTATTGACTTGACAAATGTAGTGTGGGATACCGTGACCCTCGGAACATCTCTCATTTTACCAAATGCATACTAAGAACTAGATAATACTCATCTCTACACTATTGCAATGTAAGATCACATGAATATGTTGGGAGAGTAGAGTGCTGATTTCAGAGTGGGTGATTGAAATCGGGGTTTGGTGTTGCCTTACATAGAGTACAATCAGCAGATGGAAAGCACCTGTAGAAAACTGAATGAGCGAAGCCACAAATAAGATGTATCTAAGACCATCCATAAAAACGTTTTTGTTGGATCGCACCCTACCTACTGAAAATATTTAATAATTTTAGGGTTGAGGCCATTTATTTATTTCTTTTATTAAATTTGAAAATTTTGAGTGCAATGTCATGAAGATTCCAGTAGTGGTCTGCTCTGAATGTACAACAACGAATGTTACATTTGTCATATCAAAGTAGATACTGCCGATGGGCGGTGGTTCTCTCCAGGTACTTCAGCTTCCTCCACCAACCAAACTGACTGTCACCATGTGAGTGAAACAACCTTGAGTGTTACATTAAGCCAAATCCCCCCCCCCCCCCTCCTCTCGAAGTAGATGCAAGAAAATCTACCTACCCTATTTCTTCTAATTATTCCGATGGTAAATTTTACTAGCTGTCTTTTCACTTCTTGGGATAAATAGCATATCCATGCGCAGTCTTTCGTTTCTGTAAATCAGAGGGGTGCTATAAATCACACTCCTAAAATGAGTGAGGCGAGTGATTGCACTCCTGAAATCACTATCCTAGCTCTTCAGGCCGGGGTCCAGGGGCCGCCTAGGCTCCTTAAGCTCAGAGGTCCTAGATTGCTGGAAATGCATTCTGAGCCATTTCCAGCAAATAAATCTGCAAATTCTCCCTTACATTTTTGTCCTCATTTAATGTTGTTTTTTTTAAATTCATGGAGATCCCAATTGCAATTATCTGAAGTTATATACAAGAGACATGTGCCCCCTTGTCTACACTGTCTGTCCAGTCATGCTTTGTGCTATTATGACAAATAAATTCCACAGCAGCAAAACTTGACAGAGCTCCGCGATATCATTATGTTAATTTGATACAGCATTTTCCAGACGGAACCTTGGATATTAAGCGATTTTCTTCAGAAATTCTTTATGGACGACAACTTGCTTTGGAATATCAAGTCTGATAATAAGATCAAATCAAAACTTGTGCAAAATGAATACCTAAAAAAAATCTTTCGATCGTGACGTTTGTTTCAAACAGTGTATTAAAAGTTCATTGCAACGCACGCAAATCAAAACATGGCGCCTGCTAACACAGGCGGGTAAAACAAAAATTTACTCGGATCTTAGTACAGAATAATCTTTCTGGTTCAGCTATGATTTCGCCGCTAGGTTTTATCGAACAGACTGATATATTCATGAATATATATTAGCGCTTTCGAAAACAATATATTTGAATAGTCGTTGGCGATATATTGAACATCTACTTCAAACATCACATCAAAGGGACGATCGGACTCTCCGACTTCGCTGCTGGAATTACGATTTTGTATTTCCCCAAATAGTCAAAGAATGTACCGCCGAACACAGAAGAGTTCCTATTTTCGTTTCGTGAATGCGTGATGAATTATCGATTTTCAAAAAAATACGCATTGGGGTTTGGGGAGCAGGACTTCTCTAGGTGCGCGATCAATCGTGCGCCTTGAAATGAAATTAGGCGAGCGATGGTGCGCGCGAGCGATCGCTCGCCTCAAAAACGAATGACTGCATGCGACAGTATTTAGCCTCAGTTTACATAAAGATGTTTTTTCTGCTTCCAAGTCTAAAAATGCTGTTCGAAAATTTAGAAGAAATAGGGTATAGCCAATTTCAAATTTTCCTTTGTGAAGAATTTTTGTCAAAATAACATATGGCAAATGTTATAAAATAAAAATTGAAATGCGTACCGGCCTACCTACCTATTGAGAATTGTTGAACCTTGGTACCTCAATCAAACCTGTTATTATGGATTGTCTAACTTGTTTTTTCTGAGAATATTTTTTATAGCTCAAAAAACATGACATGTATGGTATATGTATACATGTGCATGTATGATGTAAAACAGATATTGCCTATCGCCAAATTGATATGTTCCATAAATATCAGCCTACTATTTAACCTATTTAATCCTCTATGAAACATTGACGCACTCCCCAAAATATAATTTAAGCTCATTCTCATTGAGGTGAATGTACAACGTATTACTGGAATTGGAATGAATTCTACTAGAGGCTATTGGGTAATAATCGAGCGTTTATTCTGTACTTCAGTAAAGTGTTCGACCAAGTCCGAATCATTATTGATCAACCAATTCAATTTCCTCCGTTAACATTTTCCCAGCTGTTTTATGTTCAATAGATGCAATCAATTAATCACTTACCTTTCATTTCCTACCTAATTAGAAAACTGTGTTCACGGTTTGGAAACGGCGATAAAACTTGGGCTGAACTGGGTTATTTGTATTGCATTTTTGTATCCATCGTTGACATGTAGTTCTTGCTTTTGATGTGGTTGAATTTGGGCCTGATGCATATTTTCATCCCAAATACTCTGAATATTTGTTGCAACTTGCAGAATAGATAAATACAATATGTAACATGTATTTTAGCAACAAACATAATTTGGCTATAGTCCTGTCATGAATGGCAATATCCAGAGATGGTAAACATGTATTAGACAAGTTCCTGTTGTTGAGTAAGTTGACCATACTGTTGAGGATGTCATTCAGCTGTGCTAAGTGTTCCTAGCCTTCTATACATGCATCTTAACAATTTTATTACAGGTTTGCTCTGTACTAGAGAGTTTGGATCGAGAGTATCAGCGGGATGAAGATTGGTGCAGCACAGAGCGTGCCAATGCCAACGACAAAGTTAGCTACCTCCACCAGCTTATCATCAAACATCACGACCAAAAAGAGGCCTTCTTAAAGGTAAATAATAATAATAATAATAATAATAAGATTTTATTTCAGACACTAAAGGCATTTACTGGTATTATTTTTGATCTGAAACTGGGATTTTTTATGAGCATAATCAAAAGTGATTCTATCCAGTCGGAAATGGTTGTTACAGTGCTTGAAAAATAATGTCTCCAACTTGCCATTGGCGACAAAAAAAAATCAAGAATTTAACATGGCAAGGAGAAGTCAAGGTCTTTTGCCATTATAGTGGCGAGTAAATTATTGGTCTTCAACTATTCTGTATTTCCAGGCATGTACACTTGCACGAAGAACAGCTGACACGTTTCTGAAGTATGTCCATCGGAATCTCCATTTTATGGGCATGCAGTTGAAAGCTCGAAGTCCCGAGGCTCATGTCAAAGGTCAGTCTCAATGTCATATCATCGAACACTCGCACAATCACAGTTTCATGGACAGACTTATGTTACTGAAGTGTGTTATTAGAGAGCACTATTGATTGGCTAGGACCCATAGCATGTCACCTGACAGACCTTGTGTGTTTGGGTTCTGGGAGGAAAATGTACACCTCCATTTCTATAAAGAGGTGATGGTCCGCACGATCAACTTCATGCACATAATAATGGATTCGGTGTGAATCATTTGCTGTGTGTCAGTTTGACGTATATATTTCAGCATTTGTTTGGTGCATTTTACCCTCATTGTTACAGTCCATGGACTGTAACTGAGGGATTCAAATTTTTAAACAGAAATCAGAGATTTTCACTGGGTCGTGGAAGAAAATGGAAGGCAATTTAAGAGTTTCCTTTAAGTCCATTATCTGAGGAAAGCTTGAGCTTGTCTGTGAGGGTGAGCTTGTCTGTGAGGGTGAGCTTGTCTGTGAAGGTGAGCTTGTCTGTGAGGGTGAGCTTGTCTGTGAGGGTGTCTGTGAGGGTGAGCTTGTCTGTGAGGGTGTCTGTGAGGGTGAGCTTGTCTGTGAGGGTGTCTGTGAGGGTGTCTGTGAGGGTGCCTTTTGGTACTATGGTAATTCCCCTAATAATTCAATCACAGGAAGTGAACTGAAATTTTCCATCAAAACATAGGGGGTGATTAAATTATGAAAAAAGGAAATTGCCAAAATCCTTTATTTCTTGGTTATTTTAATGATTTTAGAGGGTGGTCAAATTTATTAGAACAACTGATTGAATTTTATCCACAAAATTTGGGCAGTACGTAAAAATAATTACGTAAAAAATTTGTAAAAATAGATATCTGGCTTGCTTCAGAAATTATTTCTAAAACGTTTGTTTAGTCTGTCCGCATTTGTCAACTAGGGCAAGGCCTGGAGTAGATCTTCACATAAGGACTGGTCTTGTCTGGGGAAGATTACTCGTAACCTTCATGTACATGTTTGATTTTACATAATAGCTACTCCAGGCTGTTGTTGAAGGATAAAATACCTGAACTTTTCATTGATGATTCTGTGTAGACCATGACAGAAATAGCCTCGGGGAATCTGTCCAATGTTTGATCACCCAAATTGCTCTCTGTTTGCACTGTTGCATTATGGATCAGATCAGATTATTAATGCGGCCCGGTTTGTGTGGCAGCGTGTGACCTTAAAGATAATTACTGGGTCATTGATTTATTCGGTGAAGGGGCGAGCTAATATCAGCAATTAATACATGATTAATATATTTGACCCAAGTGACCTTTGCTGATAAAAAACAGACCAAATCAACATGGAGAAAAGAGGAATGTTTACAGATGATTTAATATGGAATAATAAAGAATAACTTAACTTAAATTAATTAGTTGGATTTTGATTGCATTAATATTAATGTATGTAGACTACATTAATTAAAATATAATTTGTGCATCGTTTTATTTCACGGTGTTGAATGTGAAAAGAGTTAATGAAAAGTTTTCACTATATACCTGTAGGTTAAAAGCTTGTGACCCACTTGAGCAGACCTTTACACACCTGCTGACATTTGTCGTTTTAGCTTGAGAAGTGTGGATGTGATCAATTTATATACATTTTATTGGGAAGCTTATATCTCTGAGATTACAAGTATGCGAATACATTGGTTGTGAGATCGATAGGTATGAAGTTATTTCAATTTAAATGTCTCTTTTTTTATAAAACAATCTTCCATTTTCAAGCATTTACTTTAATAAAGAAAAGTGCAAATAAAATGTTAGGTCCTTAATTAATGTACAGGTACTGTATGTAGAATCTCTTTGACTGTATTTGGTCTCTCAAAAACGCATTTTTAAACAACAATGTACATGAAAAGCCTACACATTCATCTAAATGAAAATGTTTAAAAGGCCAATAATACTTCATTATTGAATGACCATGCTTCTATCGGCCCTCGGTGGCCGAGTTGTCTCAGGTGCTTCGCTGGTGATCGCTAGCCTCACACCACTTACCCAGCATGGGTTCGAGCCCCACTGTTACATGTGTGAAAGTTTGCCAGTTACATGCCGATGAGCGGTGGTTCTCCCCGGATACTCCGGCTTCCTCCACCAACCAAACTGGCTGTCACTATACGAGTGAAATAATGTTGAATGTGACATTAAACCAAATCACCCCCTGCCCCATGCTTCTCACCCCAAAACATTGGAACAATTTGGAGATACAAAGTGAAGGGAATATTAGCACTGCATGTACATGTATCTGCCA
The DNA here is from genome assembly GCA_036873755.1 of Hanleya hanleyi. Taxonomy (NCBI): domain Eukaryota; kingdom Metazoa; phylum Mollusca; class Polyplacophora; order Lepidopleurida; family Hanleyidae; genus Hanleya; species Hanleya hanleyi. The sequence continues at coordinate 25,091 of JAVTVY010000659.1, forward strand.
TTATCCCCATCAATGTCATCAAGAATAAATAATTTGTAATGATATATTTCTGATTTCTGTTTCAGCGACCCTTGACCATTTGTTACAGCAGGAGAATATAGTGCTAGAATTCTGGACTGTACGCAAGAAGAAACTGGACCAATGTCATCAGTATGCTCTCTTTGAACGCAGCGCCAAACAGGTGAGGTCACAATGCTGTACTTGAAAATTTATTCACCTACAGGTTATTGTAGTTTATCTACAGACGTACATATCAGTCTCAAAATAAGGAATGTAAAAAGGATGTGAAAAGGAATAGGAACCAAACGTCGTGATACGACGGAAAGACTGGTGAAAGCGACATTAAATCATATTCACTCACTCACAGACTTACTAGGAGGGACATATGTAATTGACCCTTCCTTCATTGCTGTGATAACAATGGTCATGTGTCCATGAACATCAGTCCATGCATCTGTCTACTGCCTGGTCAATGGTGGCAATCTCTGGCCCACTGTCTCATTCCTTACTGTGCTTATATTTTGGTGAATTACTCTCAATTAGTGATGACTGGCAACTTCCAACTCGAATTTCCAAAGTATTCATTGATTTGAGCATATTGACCAGCTCTTGCAATCTAGAAATCGTACCAGGCTGATTTGATAGGCCTGGTATTGGCTATTGACGGGGCTGATTTGCTCGCAGCGGGGATAATTTCAATTGAAACCACAATATCAGCACTCACAGGCCCTTCACAAGGCTTGGGCTGATCAGTACCATCAAACTGCAAGGCCTGACTGACATAACTACCCTGGTAATACAAAGTGTCTATGTATTTTGTCCATATAAATGGAGATAATAATAAATGATAATAATAAATGATAATAATAAATGATAATCCTCTAATAAACTAATCCTCCAATAATTCAACCACTCTATCAAAATTCAATCACTCAAAATTTTGTGGAAAATAGCCAAGCAGTCCTGATTCTAATAAATTTTATCCCTCTCTAGTATCATATAACCTGTAGAAATGATGGATTATCTCTAGGATTATGAACCATTGTGTGGCAACATACTGTTGTAATAAATTTGATCATGGAAAATTTCAATTCCTGTCATTGAATTATTACTGGATTAACTTACATGTATGCCAGTTATCTGTTGTTGAAAATATTTCCACATATGAAATCAGACCGATAAACCCAGAGCTGTTAAACGAGGTGTGCTCCTTCGTTATTTTGTTACTGCAGAAAATACACATGTACATACTGTGAAACCTGTGTATACTGACCATGCTTGCGACAGGATTATATTTATAGTGTCGATTTTTACAGGGTTCTACTTTATCAAGGTTCAAAATATTTGAAGTGGTGGTATTGAGAGGTTGATCAGTTTACCCAGGCATTGGTATTCACAGGTGTCACTGTACTCAGTTGATTTAAATGTACAGGTATTTTTACCTCACTAGTCTTAGGATAGATGTATATTATGACACCTGAAAAAAAACCAAACACTTCTATAAAAACTTTCCTCTCTGACTTCTACAATGTATGTACATGTACCTGCTTAAATTGAATTTAGGGAAGATCTGAGATTTGTTTGCAGAACCTATTATCCCCGCTCTTCTACATGAACATTTACATGTGTTTGTGTGATTGTATAGCTTTGCTGTGGTAACATCATCGGCTATGTACACAAATGCTGTGCAGACTCAAACAAAGCAGCTCCCAGTCGGTGAGTGCACATGTGTGCGGGCGTGAGAAATACCAGGAATCAGGTGTCGCTGACTCGGAACATGACGACAAAGCTTTTGTTGTGGCGAAGATTTTCTCGCAGAACTCTGCTTTGTTTGTCTTTCATTTGTTGGGAGATGACTTTAACCCTTTAATATCTTAAAATAACCCATGTTTTTCCTTTAAATATTTAAAAAAAACTCAGATATATTCTAAGTTTATTAACAATTTATTTATTTTTTTGCATAATTTTGTTTTGATTGAATCTTCTTCGGATTTTTTAGACCAAATTGAGTAAGAAAAATGAAGGAAATAATTTTAAAATATCCCAATATATTTGGAATGCAGACAAGCTTTGGATGGGGTTAAATGTTGAATTCCATAAAGTAAACACAAATGTGTGTTGTCTCACAAGGGTCATCTCAACCTGATTTCTCTTGTATTTGAAGTCGTAAAACACCTGTAAGAAGCCAGATGTTTATCAGAATGACATCTTTCCGTCTGAAGGCTGTATATTTTTTGTAGCATCATGAGAATGAAAAAACAAAATAGTGTAAAATTTTCCTATGGCTGCATGTCTTGTATGTCATGCTGGTGTATCGAAAACCAGAACTTGAAATTGATCTGGATTTTGTGGGCAGGGATTGACGTAAGTATATAAACTTGTGTTAGAAGTTTGCAGTTAAACATGTTTAATTTTTACTCCCAGGGTATCGTCGTCATCATGTTCATCCGTACGTCCATCCATCTCCGATTTGTCATTACCACAATATCTCCAGACTGATTATGCCAAATTTATATGCATATATGGTCACAGAGCAGAAGCCTACTAAAAATGAATGCGATTGACCCATATTTTCACAGGTCATCAGGTAACCGTAAAGCAGAAGCCTATCAAAAATCAGTGATTTTCTCCTGTAAATATTCAATCAACCTCAATTTTGGGAACAAAATTCAATCAGTGGTGCTAAGTTTTTCACCCTCTGCAATCATTGAAATAATGGATTATCTGCATGATTTTGAACTATTTTGTCAAATTCCAGTTCTAATAAATTTGATCACCCCCAGATTTGATGGTGGGAAATTATGATTGAATTATTAGAGGGATTACTGTGAGACAACTGCCTACATGTACATTATCTCTGGTGGTGTACGTCTTTCTATACTACATGTATGTACGATCAAGGCCCCACCACCAAACATGCCAAACCAGTCATCGAATCTAATTGTACGGCATGATATTTCAGTGGGACAGCACTATAAAATGGCAGCATTAGATCTGCTCTGTTACAAGTAGGTACCCCTGCCCCTCCCCCTCCCCTCCCTTCCCTTCCCCGTCGTGATATAGCTGAAAAAATGTTGAAAGCGACGTTAAACCCTATTCACTCACTCGAATCTAATTGTTGTGAAAAGACGACAGGCCATATTTACCAACACCGTTTACCAAAAACAATAAAACTATTTGATCCTATACACTTACATATCATCTTACCTTTCATAAAATACTTTGTTTTAGACACTGTTCCGTTTTAGCCACAGAACAACCAGTTCAGTTTTGAATTACTCATTACAACCGATTGCAAATTTAAGCGCTACAGCTACCCAGGGATTCATTCACGTCGGTTCTACGTATCGAATTTCGGTTCGTATACTGAGGTTGGTTCTCTCTGGGTACTCCAGCTTCCTCCACCAACCAAACTGGCTGTCATCATATTAGATGGAACAACCTTGAGTGTAACATTATGCCAATTCCCTTCCCCCTCCTCTCCATGACTAATATTTTTGTGACATTCATTCACAAGCCAGGCCCATGTTGCATTTGTTAATATTAAACACAGAAACCATGCATAAATTTGGAAAAATGTATCGGCAAGAACGAAATTTGTAGATGTTTGGATCAAGTTCAACCTCGATATTGTTGGAATTAGATGATTGTCTGTTTCTTATGTCTTCCCTTCATTAAGTAACTTCTCTGTCCTATTTCAATTTTCATAGAAAATTTTCTTGACCACCATGTCAAATTGTTTATGATTAGTCAGGGATTGAACTTTATTACATTTTCATTTGTTTTGGGTGACTGGTAGCAATTATTTGTACCTGTCTAATCTGAAGGGAACCTGAACTGATGAGCACTGTTCTTATTATACTCTCTACAATATTTTCCATACTTGTTGTTGCATGTAAGAGTTGCAAATTTCCTACCTGTCGCAGGTGACCAGTAAAAAATGTTCATGTCTGTCACTTTTAGATACGGACATTGTTTATGTTTTAATATTATGGAAACCTATTATACATGTATGACATGTACATGTACATGTGCCATTCATCTTTGACACCCAGTCTAACAGAGAAGCAGACAGATGACCAGACAGACATGTGATGTGAGATATTGCTATATTTTACAGGCCCTTGAGTGGATTCATGACACGGGTGAGTTCTATCTGTCCACTCACACTAACGTGGGAGAGAACCAACAAGAGACAGAAACCTTACTCCGAGAACATCATGAATTCAAGGGAACCGCGAAGGTGGGCAATAGTTTTCATATATTTCCAGGCTTTGTATTCTTAGAATAGCACCCAACTGATAGATAGACCCAGTTAGAGCAGATCATGGGGTTGATTTGTTGATCCCTGGGCTGATTTCAATTTAAAATTTGTACATTACAAATCATTAGGGTTGTTCCAGAAAATGGTACATGGGGAGGGGGGAAGACTTTTTTTTCTGACCCCAACCACCCATATACCATTTATCCTATCTCCCTAATGTTAAATGACTGTCTACCACCCATATACCATTTATCCTATCTCCCTAATGTTAAATGACTGTCTACCACCCATATACTATTTATCCTATCTCCCTAATGTTAAATGACTGTCTACCACCCATATACCATTTATCCTATCTCCCTAATGTTAAATGACTGTCTACCACCCACCATACATGTTTATATGATTTCCCCCTCATCCCATGTACTTTTTTCTGGCACAGACCTTAGATAATAACTATATTTAATTCTCCATTTTTCTTTTATTTACCTAGGAAACGAAGGAGAAGGTCAAGCTGTTATTACAACTGGCCGACAGTCTGGTCACCAAAGGTCATCCTCATGCCAACAGTATCAAATCCTGGGTAGGGGCTGTCGACAAACGCTACAAGGACTTCGCATTACGCATGGAAAAATACCGACTTAAACTTGAAACCACCTTAGGACTCACCGAAGAGGTTTGTTATTATCTGAAAATCGGAATTGTGGGGGAGGTTCCCATATCCTGTTCATAGAGTATCTCTCTTGTTTTGACATGTTTGGCTTCATAATTTCGTGTAAACAAATTTGATTGGATGCACAATATTGAAAACATGAATTCAAATGTTCCAATTATTTCGAGATAATTGATTTTGAGTGGCTCCGTAATTCTGAGAACATGAATTTGATCGGTGCTTCAATTTCCCATCCCAGCCACAATCAACCCCTCCACAACCGTCACAAGAATCGCAGCAGTCCTCTCAATCTGAGCCAGAGGATCGTCATAGCGACCCCACCATCGAGGAGAAACTACAACATACATCCAAAGAATTGACAGAGGAGAAAAGACGATCTGCACGGAGAAGAGAGTAAGAAAACTACAACTTAGAGAGACCTTAATCCGCCTTTTGCACTTTTGAGAGAACAAAGATGAGGCTGTCTTTTCATTGATCCCTGACTTGAGTTGATGAACTAAATTTCAGCTGATCATTTCGCTTTCCGTATCTTTGAAACAAGGAGAATATTTTGAACTGGTGATAACTGGCATATTTTCATGTAATATTTGCCAAATTATACATTAATCTAAGCATTATGAAACTGTCTTTGAATAGTGCAAGTGGTAAAATATGTTACATATGTATAAAATTATATTATCACCCGTTCAAAATGATCTCCTGGTTTAAAAGATAGGGCAAAGTGAAATTGTATGAACCAGTAACTGATCAGCTGAAGTCACAGGTCACTGCACAGTGGCTCTTGTTTGTTCCCTCATATTACAAAAGGTGGATTGAAGCTTGAATTGTTGCAGAGAAAGTTTATCCTTTTAGGACCGAATCCTGATTACTATCATCTGCTGTGTAAATATTTTGCTCTCTGCACATTCCAAAGAGACAGATTCAATCATTTCTATAGAATAGATACATCTAGCTTTTAACATATTTTTGATAAATGGATAAGCAGTTTAAAATATGTCATGGATAATTCTTCTATTTTAGATTTATCATGGCTGAGTTGTTGCAGACGGAGAGGACATATGTGAAAGATTTGGACATTTGTCTCAAGGTTAGTATGGGTTGTCTCCCCTGCATCACTGTGCCAGTTCACTTCTGCTATTCTCAACATACCTACAGAAAACCTCTTGATATTTCAATGACAGACTTCCAAGTTTTCCCAAGTAGACATTTGTCATTAGGGGGAGACTGTGTCATGTATCAAAATTGGCGTCAAATTATTGTGTGGGCGTAAATTTGGCTCTTTTCATCAGATGTTACACAGCCTCAGTTGCGTCAAAATATTAGGTGTTTGCTAGATTCATACTGATAATGTTGGGTAAGATAGTACAACTCCTATGGGTGGTTTGTAAATATTTAAGTACCTCATGTCCCTCCTTACCGTTTTGTCTGAAACAGACAAATTTCCTCCTGTGAAGGATTTTGAGCAGATTTTCAGGGAACAGCACCAGGTTCATTGAGCTGCCTGATTGGCCATATCAGACAGATTTGTCTCCCCTTGATTTTGTCTTGCTACATGTTCAGAGGGTTTGCTGTGATTCTCAATATTTTGCGTGATATTCAGAGTTTTGTACAATTATGCTGTTCTGTATTTTATCAGACATACTTGGCGGAGTCGAGTGATGATAAAAACAACATCCCACCTGGTATCAAGTCTAAGGCTAATATCATCTTCAGTAACTTCGCTGAAATCTATGACTTCCATAACAGGTAGTCCAGTGTTCTGTCGCAAAACTTTCCTTCTGTTATAAACCGCCATTATCTTCCTCTGGAGATCGCCCTTGCAAAAGATAAGATCTTTGTGTCTGCCAGAAGGCAAGCTCCATGCACAAGCACTCGGCTCTGATACGTCACCTTTTAATTGTTAATCTTTTAATATGTTTTAATCATGCATCTTCTCATCAGAATAAAGTTTGGATTTCTCGTACATGTAGGAGAAAAGTTAACATTTATTCTATGTTCATCCATTTAAAGCTCTGCCGGCTTATGAACTGTTTTTAGACTGAAATGAATTATTGATTCATCTAACAAATGAGTATCACATCTTTCAAGATGAAAAATTAATTTGCTCATTATTGCTTATGATTCACAATAATACAGAAAGTTTTTGAGAATAATAGAAACTTTCACTCATTTCAGTAATATTGTCAATATGTATGTATTTGATCAATCTGAAAGTACTTATCTAGATTTAATCTGTGACAAGGACCAGTTAATCAAGCCAGATTTGTATTGTTCTCTTATCCCCAACATTTCAGTGTATTTTTAAAAGAACTGGAAAAATATGAGACGATTCCGGAAGATGTTGGTCATTGCTTTGTTACATGGGTAAGTTGTTTTCCTTTTTTTCATACATAGCTCTTGAACTGGGCCCCTCCCTCCCCGTGTTGTGATGACAGAAATAATATTGAGCTACAGGCATGTCTACATACCGGTTTCCACATCACCTAAAGCATTCAAAGAAATACAGTGGAAGCCTCTTAATTGCATACCCTGAATTCAGGAATATTTTATGCATATTTATTCTTTCAACCAAATAATAGATTTGTCATTTCACAACTCGAGCACTTTAGCAGAATGTTATTAAAAAAGAAAAAAAAGAAAAAAAACAGGGGAGACAACTCGAGCACTTTAGCAGAATGTTCAATTAAGCATTATGCAATTACTAAAGTAGGTTCAGCTGTAATCTAAAATAGCCACATCAACAATGGATGTTAGTTAACCTATAGATGTGATAAATATCTAGGGGCATTGGTACATGGCTGACTGTATAGTTTGCGTGTTACCAACCTCGATATCATTTCACTCATGTTCACATTTTGTGTTTTCTGTTTCCAGGCTGAGAAGTTCTCCATGTATGTGACGTACTGTAAGAACAAACCTGATTCTAACAAATTACTGGTTGAAGCTGCTGGCAGTTTCTTTGAGGTGGGTATACCTTTCACCCCCCATTCCTTATCCATTCCTTGTGATGGTACATTCCAGATGAATGTCATTTTAATATTCAAATATTCAGAATTTTAACATACTATTCGTTCCAGCTCTAATATTGTGTATTCTGCTCCATGTTGAAGGATAGACAGAAATAAACTTCTACTACCCAGAAATTTACACATGAAGCTAATCTGCAGCTCATGCATAGTCAACCTATTATTCCAGATTCATACTTGAAAACCAGGATTTCAACAGGACATAATCAAGTGAAAAATTTCAGAATACAACAGGCATTTCCATCAGAGGTGGTCAGAAATTAAATAGAATAGTCTCACCAAACATGAAAACCAGGTTCCAACCTATTCCTATGAAACTGAAGAATGGATTCTAAAAATGTGTAAATTGTAGATGCATGTCTGTTTACAACAAAATAGTGAATTTTCATCTGAAACCAGACTTCCCACATCTCTCAATCTTAATAAATTAATATCCTATCAATGCTCCTCAATCGTGCATGTCGCTATATAGGATCGTACGTATTTCAATTTAATTTGGTGTTCTGAGCGCCCATACCATGGATATTTAATAGCATTATGACATCATGGTCGCATCTGGACTCATCAATTTGAAGTCGGGGAGGGAAGATAGGTTGGCTGTGTCCATTTACCCCAATGTTTACAATAAAGATCAGTCCATGTATCTACCCCGTGTTAAGGTGCCACAATGTCCACAATGTCGGGACCGCGGCAACATGAAAAGACACCCCGCCAGCGAGCCGGCTAATTCGGCTGAGCCAACCAAAAATTCTTTGTCATCAATGTTCCCTTCAAAGCACTATGAAGCGTTCTCGGGATTGATTAACACGCGAGTTACTGCAAGCCTGTTAGATCCTACAAGCGACATATCCAAATGGAGAGCAGATAGGATTTACTTTTAATCAGATTGCACATCTGTTGGAGCTACTTCCCTTGCATACCTTGATTTCACAATTCCATAGAGTTACCTCCCTTACACCAAGATTTAAACTCCTCACAGGAGATGCAGCAAAGGCATAAGTTAAATGAACCGCTGGCCTCGTATCTCATCAAGCCTGTACAGAGGATTACTAAATACCAACTATTACTGAAGGATTTGTTGTCTTGTTGTGAGGAACATACTGGAGAAATTAAGGTGAGTAAAAACAGGATATCAAACTTCTCAACATTGGTACTCTTTTTACCAACCACGATGTTTGAACACTTACCTTCCAGCTGTTAATGTCGAGTAAATTATTGTGGAGCTTTTAAAGCAGAAAGTTGCTCGATTGTCGATATCTCTGAATATATTATAGGGAAATACTTAATATTCCATGAGATGACATGGACTGCTACTGAGTTCAGTTATGGCAGTTTGATAACTTTCTTATTGGAAGATATTTTTTGTCATTTAGGAAGTGATCATATAACAGTATTTTTCCTTATTTTGGGATTACACTATCTTTAATAGTATGGCTCAAATTCTAGTGCTGAAAATTGGTCAAGACCCATGCGGGATTCGAACCAGCGACCCCCAGAGTAAGGCACCAAATCGCCGGGTGGTTAGATAAAAATGACATATAGTGCTGGTGATTTGGTGCCTTACTCTGGTAGTAGCTTTTTCGAATCCTGCATGGGTCGCGACCAGT
>JAVTVY010000660.1:0-35103 GCA_036873755.1 Hanleya hanleyi
ACATAACAACAATACATGACAATCAGTCTTGCCACGCTCTTTGTATAGATCGTATGAACTGACAACAGAACAATATCAAACTCAACTGAGAAGACCAACGTGAACTGTATGTTAATACAAGGTATTTATCTGTATGAAGATATTAACTGATAATTATGACATGGTGTGAAGATATTGGTCATTTAATATAATTTGTCCTCATTCAAAGTCACCAGGATAATTTGGAAGCCGACATTCATATATATCAAAAGCAATACTCCAAATACATTTACAAGATTATTTTGAAGACTTTTTTTAATTAAATTTTCCCCTGTAACATGATAACTTACAAATTAACAATCACCAAATTTAATCACTCTTAGACCACCTTTCAACTCAATCAATTGAATAAACAACAAACTGAAGGGCATTTTCATTTGTGAACATCTTGTAAGGCAATCCAATTGTGAACAATGGCTGGTTGCACATTATCGAGAGAGCAAAGAAGAGCCTTTCTGTTCACTGACCCATGACTTCCACAGATCAGCTACTACGTTGCATAATTTCACTTTGCCCTTGTCTATTTACCCTTGAGGGTATTTTGAACTGTTGCTATTAAACTGACATAGTTTTATACATCTATGTACTATTATTTCCCAGTATTCAAAGAAAGTGTCATCAGTCTTCAATAGAATAATGTATAAGTTGTCAAATATTACAGGAAAATATCACCAGTTCAAAATATTCTCCTGGGTTAATAGGTAGGGTAAAGTGAAAGTAAACAACTCCATAGCTGATCAGCTGAAGTCAACGGTCAGTGAACAGACACACTCTTCTTTGTTCTGTCAATAATGTGCAACTGAGCCATTTGACTAAGAGTTGAATGCAGACATAATATTGTTTGGAACAATTGGCTTCTTAAGGATGTCCGCTGGTGGTTTTTGACTTTGGCAGCCATTTTGCCTGTTTTTCTATTGGGTTATCTCCCTTCCCTAGGTTAAGAGATGGCGATTTCCTTTAAAAGCCTTCTAGCCGAGAATTTTGCACACCAACATCCATCCAATTTGCTAAATTTTGATAGACATTGCGATTATCTGCAAACAGTTAGAATATAAGAAAAAGTTAAATACTATTTATATGAATTTTCCATGAATATGCTTCAAAACTAGGGCTATTCCCTATGCTTTCTGGGTTATCAATTGAGCATGGATCAGTCCACTTAACGTTGCCTACAGCTAAAAAATGCACACCAACCTATATTTTTTTCTTTGTTTTTCCTCATATTACACAATTATGAATGCAACAATACACATTATTCAAAAAGTTAATTACTTTGATTTACCATCAGCGGACATTGTTTTGAGGTGATCAATTATCAGACGTTACCATATAAATAATTATATCAAGTTTCTATATGCATATCATCCTCCTAAATAAATATTTCTGACAGGTCAACACATTCTGATTTATAGTATTATAGTGACTGCGATATCATATAAATGTATACATGTATTAATTATGCCCAAGAATACCAGTTTACATGTATATGTATGTAACTAAGTTGTATAAACATGAATACATGTACCATAATATTGATGGAATATGCTTTAGATTTTTTAGAAAATAGGTCTGGAACTCGCATATAATGTTGTGAAAAAAATATGTTGTAGCTAATACATTGGGTAGTTTGTCTGTTTTGTAACTTGTAGATCCAAGGTTTTTTCTCTCTTTTGAATAAAAAAAAAACATAAGAGTCACATTAGAAGGAATAGACTAACCAACTTTCATAAAACCGTTGAAATCTGGTACCTGACACGTGTTCGCATCAAGTTTTAAAGTGGATGACAGCTGTAACTTGCATACGTATAATATTGTAGTACATTCAGCAAGTTTTCATACATGTATATATGTACATGTACAAATGTAAATGACATTGACATTTTTCCCTAACATGATGTAAACAAAACACATGAATGACAATACAATGGAAAGAACAAAAAAATCTGTAGAAATTGTATTAGTCATACTGCACCTTTGTCCCAGCTAGGCCCTTCAGCACTGAGCGTCTGGGAGATTGAGAAGATGTCATTGTATTGCTCTGGTTTGGCTCCTTCCCTTTGCCTTTCATATGTACAGACAACAGTTTAGCCTATCCAAATGTGTCTTGGAACCAATAGTACTGATGCCTGGATAATATTCTGAGGGTCTGGTCAGAAATGAAATCCAAAATCCACAATGCTTAATTTTTCCGCATCTCACCGTGGCTGAGACAATGGTAGCGGATTACTACATGTTCTAGTACTGGTACATGTATATCTGATGAGAACAGACCATGAATACAACTATATATATGTATCCTGTGTCCATCTATTATCCTGTATTCATGACAGGCGCTGATATCAGTATAATCCAAAGGCCAGAAGTGCACAAAATGATACAGTCCACATTTAATCTACGCCACACAAATAATCTTGACCTAGCTCCCAGCTGGCTCATTCAAATACTATGTCTGGCCAACACACCAAGTCAGCTTTCCAGTGATTATATGGAACAGGACAGGTCTGGTGTCTGGGGTAGAATCTCCCTCTTATGGGGCAGGTTTAGTCAGAATTGTCCATGCAGTCTTAGTCCTGCTACTGTTTGAACTGACCCCAGCCATTAAAACCAGCACAGTCGATTATCCTTCCTTCCTCTTCAACAGAGCAATTATTAATGAGCTGGCTATATTACTCACACATCTAATGTACACAGATTCTGCTGGCTGCCTCATCCGATTTTGGAGTTTGGAGACGCATCCAGTTTTCCTGTTAATTTGACTGTTAATATTTCAATGAGAGGCTGTCTCCATCAAGCCAAGTCAGCTGTCTGCAATAGCCAGCTATAGATCCATGAACACAGTGGCTCAGCTAAGTATGTGTCACTTCTGCCAGCCTGGAACCATGTCTGTCTCCACAGCTTACTGTTGAATTCAATCAATACTAGGCTCAGCCTCCTGATTTTCTTGTAGACTTCTAAGCGATATCGTAGAGATGGTATAAACTAAACTGATAATCCAAGAAAACAAAGCAGTGAGCCAGCCTTGAGGAATATTCGCTTCCTGCACTTGTTATAATGAAGTGCAAATAATGCTGGGGAAAACTGATGTGATATGACTCACTAATTAAGTCACAAAGCAGGCAAAATAGCTGCTCAAAACAACTCTCCTTTGTTCAACAAGTTCAATTCCTATCCTGGACGGAAGAGCAATCTTGGTCTCGATATCTGCCACTTTCACTTTTGGTACAGTGTTCAACAACTTCTGTAATACCAGTGAAGAAGGAACAAGACTTTCCTCAGTGAACTCTCCTTTGACAATACTTAGCAGAGAAGTGTGGATAAAATCTCCTTTCAGCCTGAATCAGCCTTGACCATGTTAACTTAATCATGGGATAGTGAGGAGGCAATCTGAGTAAACATCGATGTATATGATCTCGGTGAGCATACCATCGCGGTTTACTGAGATTGAGTGAGGAGGCTGCCTTTCTTCACTCAGAATGACACTACAACAGATGGCCCTGTTTATAAGTGCTGAACATACTCACTCCTACTCTGTCCCCTACAAAGCCTGGCTTTTCCCAACTGACAAGGGGGTCATTTTCAAATCCATTAGCTCTAAACTCTGGCTGGCATTTGAAGCCACAGTAGCTGTTCCTGCTGTATTCCACTGTTTAGTGTTGGAAGTGCAGAAATAAGTGTCACCGAATGTTGAAGCAATTCGTACAACCCAAAACAGCCATACCCTATTTCTTCTAATTATTCAGACAGCAAAACTTAACTTCAGGCATCTGTGGAGAGAAATTCTGCTAACTTTCTACAAATTTCACTAGCTATATTTTCAGTTCTTTTGATAAATAACATATTCATGCCACAGTATTTAGCCTCAGTTGACATAAATATGCCTTTTTCTGTTTCTAAGTCTAGAAATGCTGTTCAAAAAATTAGAAGAAATTGGGTAGTTATATTATGACCTTCTGTTAGAGATAGTATCTGATACCCAGTATTTCAATCCAGCTGGGATATCAATACAGGAGAACTGAATATATTTTTACCAAATAGAGACCTTCTGAAAACACATCCACAGGGGTTATTAATACTTTTAACACTAGGGTTCATCAAATTCCTTCAATACCGAATTATCTGGTTCACAAGAACAGCTACATGTCCAACTGTCCACGTACAACCAAACTGTCTATTTGGTGTAGATTCCACAGCAGACAAACAAACTGTTATCACAAGGTTTCAGGTCAAATCAATATTGAGAATATCTATATCCTGATCTATATTAAGATTGGACTGCACGATCCATGTGTCATCAGCTGATGCAAGGAAAACAAGTGCTCTGGAATATGCCAGGCCTGTAATTTACGGGATTTAGGAGACAAAGTACAAGTCATTTCCTGTCTGCCATATACAGATGTATAAAGAAATCTAATTTGTTGGCTTAATTAAGAACAAATTTTCAACACAGCAAGGAATATTTCTGAATTACTCACAGGCCAAGTGTACAGCCTTTCAAGTTATTAAGTACAAAAACTGATAAATTATGAGGGAGATACAATTTCACTACATTTAACATAACTCAGCTTGGCTTTTACATGTTGACCTCTTGAAAGAAACACTTTTTCTCAGTCCATACATGTATATTGGCTACATGTGGGAATTGAAAGTTTTTCAATGTCAACAGATAAATGAGGAAAAACACAATTACTCATCTCTGATTGCTCTTGTTCCTTCTGAAAAATGTTACTGGTACTTCAGAACATTAGTTCATCCAAAAAACAATTCTATATTTACATTTCCTTCATAACCTTTTCTGTTGGAATTCAAAGTTTCAATATTTCTCTATCAAAGCTTGCAGCATTTGATCTACTACTCTTACTGCAACTTGAAACATGTCCGCTTGCACAATGTTCTTATGAACTCTGTACCTGTATGCCTACCACTTAAAGTACACGGATCTACAGGGTCTGTAACTGCACCGACAGTGATTTGTCTGTTACCAAAGCTGAAGGAATTCAAAATTTGAAAACAAAATATCCACATGTTTTCAATTATGCCTTAGTACCAGGACCTTGATCAGCACAGTTCAAGAACTATGATCCATACATTTACAAGCTGACATACAAAGTCTCCAACCACATGTCCAAGTGAACAAGTCGTTCAACAAAAAAAAAAAAAAAAAAAAAAAACGGATATCATTTTCTACAATTCAAAGGTCATTTTTTCTTTCCAGAGACTGTTGCCATAGAAACCAGGAACATGTTGTTTCCTAATTTGCAGATTAGTTTACACCCAGTCCACCAATCAGTAATAGCCCTCAGACATTTAGGGTTCAGGTTACAGTAGTCCTGTAAAAGCTATAATACCATTTGGTGACAGAAGTTAAATGAAGCATAGCCATGTCCAGATTTCATTTACAGACACTCCCTGGGGGAGTGGGATGTCTTTCATTATCCTTTCTGTCCTGGCTGTAGAAGATAGTTTAACTATTTGCTTTCTTTGGTGTTCCTCAATACAACCAATTTTCTTTAGCCATTATCACTACAGCATGGTTTCAAATTTATTCAACTTCTTTTTGTGAGTGTTTTATATTGAGAAATAATTCATTTTCAACAATATTCAATCACCACAATAAAAAAGCCTTCAATTTGACACAAAGTCAATTGACCTTTTCATGGAAATTGAGAGACAAATCTCACACTCAATACATCAGTCAACAATGGCGGGGAAAAAAAGTATAAATTTGAAAGGAAATTTGTAAAATTGTTATATTATCACTTAAATCAGGCAGGAAGGCACTCAATTTGTGATTATCATTGTAATCAGGCAGGGAGTCTCCACTCAATTTACAGGATGTTATTGTAAATCAGGCAGCGAGGCTGGGCTCAGTTTACAGGAGGGAAGTGAGTCAAGGTTTTAAGGTCACTTTCAACAATTATAGTTCTACCATTATATTGTGATGAACCAACAAGGCAGCACCCAGCTGTTGTGTTCCTGTTGCTTCAAAGAAGCAATTCTTTGAAGCAGCATGGAACCAGACACCTGCCATCCACCGCATAAAACACTGCTCACAGTCCACACCACACAAACAGGTCGTTTTATACATTGATGCAATAAAGACAAATGCAACTACTGTGCTAGATCCCACATTACAACCAGTAGTTAGTTATATCGTCGCTATATGGCCGAAATAGTGCTGAACGCGACTTTAAACCCTAACTCACGCAGTCTCACATTCACTCACTCACAAGCAACAAGAACCTGTGCCCACCAGTCACCTGGTCAATTTACAGGATGTAATTAAATCAGGCAATGTAAACCTACAATGTACTGCCTTACTAAATAAATAAATTATACATGCACACACCAAAGTTATACTCAACCTTAAATTTCATCTTCCATTGTACTTCTGGTACTCCGGGCCATCAATGCAACTATTTCTTTTTTCAGTATAATACAAATATTAATAACAGTCCATGTATGGATGAGGGAAACCAGTTCAGAGACCTTCGTGGAATCTGGAACTTTTCCAATGGAAACCAATTTTACGCGGAGAAAAAACGATCGGCTGAATTGGCCCAAATATTTGGAAGCCAATGGAGATGTCCTGAGGTCCCAAATGTGATGCCATGCTATAGTACTTCAAATAATGGCATCCATCCTATAAAGCTGTGTAATATTAGGTCATAAATTTTAACTTCCCTTTGGTATTTTTCAGCGAATGGTGAACAGGTTCCTTCCAGGATATCTATAATTTTTTGATTATCAAAATTATCATGCAATAAATTGCTAAAGCTGTCAGATTGTTATTTCGGCTTAGAGACTGGAGTAAGTGAAAGATATTATGTATGTATGCTGGATATATCATACCAGCCCTTAAGTAACAAATAGCTCTCCTTTTCCTCAGACGATCATGCTACTGCACAAAGGGGCAATGATCACCACTGTGAAGACCTGTCATAACTCTGGAATTTGCAATAAAATTGTACTAAAATGTAAACTATACATGTATGTGCATTTATGTTGGTGGCAAAGCCTTGGGATGAACAATCTTCTTCCAGTTTCTAAACATTTTAACAGCTTCATTTATATGAAACACACTGTCATGGATTACTAAATATTTCAGTATGAAGGGGTTCCATTAGAATTATTTAGCAATCTGAATAAGATAGAATTCTTCATAAATATTTTTTAATTCTTTCTACACCAGTCTCAGTTTTCAAATGTAAATGGAAGGTAAGCTTATGTCCAACCCACATGAGGAAAAGCTGCTAAACAAGGTGAATTGTCTCACCTGAGCTGAGTGTACATTTAATTAAACCAATACTAGGCTATAAAAGAAACTAACAAAAATACTTGGATTATAAAGCATGTGGTTACATGTACATTCAGGTTACTTACCTGGCATCCTAATTTGATAAAAGCAGTGTCCATAAATATAAGAATCACATTTTCAGATGGGTTTTTTCAGAAGACCAGATTATCCATAATATCAAGTGGGTGATGTACATGTAATATTTCCCATGGTTAACCATTTAAGTTATCATACATGTAACTGCTCTCATGGTACATTCAGAGACATATTAAAAACAAGAGTTTTAGGGTAACCCATCGGGTATTCACCACCAAATCTGTATTCTTCACGACTACATCCCATTTACTTCAACTTCAATATTCAGTTGATTTTGCGTGAAAACTACTACATGTAGTAGGCCGTAAATTGATTTAGAATACTCTGAGACCCCAGAAAAGGTGAGCCATGTTAGTACAAAGCAGCTCTGCCTTGGGTGTATTTAAATTAGGATGCTGGATATGAAACAAGCAATTGGTGGCAGGGGAATCAAGATTTTCAACAGGCTTCTGTTTCACATATACATGAATCTTGAAGTTTGAGACACTCAAGCCGCAATGCTTGATGTATTGTGGTAACAAGAAAACAGATGAACAGACAGACGTAGGTGTATGTCAGACCCCTCACTAGGCTTATTTGGCGTGGCGCAGCGCCACGCCCCTCACTTCGAGCGCCATGCCCCTAATTCAGGTTACCATGCCCTAAATAAATTTACCCCACGCCCATTTCATGGAAAATCGACTTTGCGCCATCCACAAGTCTTTATTTTTCAGCACAGTTTTTGCTTCCGACGGTCTCATCTTGTCAATCCCGGGCTAGAGTATCTTTTCCTATCTCATTCATAGAAGAGCTACAATTTTTTTACTCTCCGCAATTGGGCCACTGCGGCATCAGATTGCTTCCCTTGATGCCAAAGTTTGCTCACCACGTGGCGTTCTGATCAGCGTGTTGTCAAATTTTGAAGTTTGAGCAAACTTTTCATTTTTGATCATGCCAAGCAGCGACAGAATAGCCAAAAAACGATCGGGGAGCATGGGAAGTGGTGCAAAGAACTGCAAATCTATCAGGTCGTTTTTTGAAAAAGCAACGACGACATCTGAGCCTGATATCGAAGCAGAGACTGTAGATCTAACAACAACATCAACAACATGAAAAATTTGAAAATCAATTTTCCTATTTCTAAGCTTAAACTTACCTTCACATACTTTTTTGCTATCGTGTTCTTACGCGATTGTCTTATTGTAATATATTACCACAGAATAAAAATAGTCCCTGTACTGCCCCAATGCCCATGCGCAAGTACCCAGATCCCACGTGACCGACCACGACACTTCCTTCTTCCCCATTCAACGCAGTGTGAATAACCCATCAGCGGGGAGGCTGGGAGGGCCATCACAGTATGTGAAGGTAAGTTTAAGCTTAGAAATAGGAAAATTGATTTTCAAATTTTTCATATTTCTTGCGCTGTTAAACTTACCTTCACATACTTTTTGCTAGAATACCATAGCAGGACGGAGGGAATGAGTGGTCGGAAACAAAAGGACCCCGAGCATAAGCGAAGGGGAGTACAGGAGTCAGCGAAGTAATCAAAGACCATAATAATAATGACGATATGGTCCTTGATATACTCATCCGGCCTATAGTAACTACAGGCCCAGTGAATAAAGCTGACATACACTAGACCCAAAATACCCGCCCCCCCCCCCCTTTTTTAAAAATTTGGGGAGAGCAAGATAACTTACCAAATTTAAAACCTGGTAAAAACACTAGGGGTCTAGTGCTTGGTAGACGGGTCTGCAACGGACTGGGCAGCCACCAGGGGGCCCAGAGAGTAGATGTCCCGTCTTTGCAGCGTCATATCCCGGAGGTAGTGGGACACAAAGGTCATGTGACTCCTCCAGTGGCAGGCCCTCATAATATCAGATACCGATCTATTGGTCCATAGAGGCCAGGAAGCCGCCAAAGCCCTGACCTCATGAGCGGAGACCTTGGTTAAATTAGTTAACTCAGAAGGAATGTCCGAATAGGAAAACCGAATAGTCTTCGAAAGCCAGGAAGATATTGTGTTTTTAGAAATCTCCTGCTTCGATGAGGGCCCAAACGGGATAAATAGCCGCACCCGCCCTGCTCTCTGCTGTTCAACGCATGCCAAGTAGAGCAAGAGAGAGCTCTGACGGGGCACATGACTCTGTCATCGTCAACACCTGCAGACAAGATGTTGGACAGAGCCGGGATGACGAACTCCCTCGGAAGATTGTCGTAGAGAGATTGATTCTTAGCGACAAACTCCGGGAGAGTGGATAACGCCACCCAGGTCCACTGAGGATTATATCTTAAAGACCTGAAGTCCAAGGCATGGATTTCTGATACGCGGGCGGCAGGGGCAAAGGCAATCAGAAATACGGTCTTGTAAGATAGAAACTTCAACTCACAGGTGCCGATGGGTTCGAAAGGCGGCTCAGAAAGCCGTCTCAGAACCAGAGCCAAATCCCATTTAGGAAGCTGCGGCGTCGGAGTAGGCCTCTCCACCCGAAAGGAACGAAGAAGGGCAGAGAGGTTGACGTCGAGCGATGGGTTGACACCTGTGGTCAGCAGAAGCATCCTCGAAATAGCGGACCGATAACCGTCGACCGTGGCCGGAACAAGCTGTCTGTCATGAAACAGATACAAAAGGAAGTCCGCTACCTGTTGAACAGTGGCAGAGGTTGGAACGATTCCGCGACTAGAACACCAGGCAGCGAAGATCTTCCACTTGTTCTGGTACACCGCAGTCGTTGATGCTCTTGTGGACCGGACCATCCTTTCGGACGCTTCGACAGAAAAACGCGGTCAGATGAAAGAGACCGGGATTCGAGTGGTAAAGGCTGGATCTCGGCTGACGAAGCAGGTTCCACCAGAGCGGCAGAAGACGAGGCACGTCTATCAGAAGATCCATCAGGTCTGCAAACCATGGGCGAGTGGGCCACCACGGAGCCACAAGGTAGACCACGCATGGGTGTGCTCGGATCTTCCGGAGGACTTGTGACAAAATTGCTGGCGGCGGGTACGCGTACGCAATCATGTCGGACCAGTCCAAAGACAGGGCGTCGACTGCCAGGGCTGCTGGATCCGGAACAGGAGACACATAGACCGGCAGTAGATGGTTCCAACGGGTGGCGAACAGATCTACATTCGGCATCTCCCATATCCGAGACATCTGGGCTAAGTTGTCCTCGTGAAGCTGCCACTCGGTCGAAATTATCTGACTTGGCCTGGATAAGGTGTCTGCCAAAACATTCAGATGACCGGGAATGTGACGAGCTCGCACAGAAATTCCGTTGTTCCAACAAAGGTTGAAGAACTTCTGTGCCTGATCCAGAAGCTGGGGGGAGTGAGTTCCCCCCTGCTTGTTTATGTAGGCCAGAACAGTCGTATTGTCGGTGGCTACTAACAAGCTTTGGTTCGTTAGGTCCGGAAGGAATCTCTGTATGGAGAGGTGAACAGCGAGAAACTCCAATACATTGATGTGCAACTTCCGCTGGCTGTCGTTCCACAAGCCGGAGACTGACCTCGAACCCAAATGTGCTCCCCATCCTTCCATCGATGCGTCCGTGAACAGTTGATGGACCGGTTGAAACGGAAGGAAGGTGACACCTATCATCACGTTCTCCGGCTGCAGCCACCAGCGAAGGAGACGTTTGACATCCTCTGTCACAGGGACAGATGGACAAAGGTGTCTTTTCGGCCAAAAGTCGTTGAGGTGCATCATCAACGACCGAAGCTGCAACCGGCCTCGAGGAGTTACATCCTGAGTGGATGTTAACAGGCCGATCATTGCAGCGAATTGGAGAGCACTCCTGTGCGGTGCCGAAATGAACTCCGGCACTGCCACCTGAATTTTCTTCCAACGGTCTTCTGGAGGTTTCGCCAGTACCGATAGGGTGTTGTATGAAACTCCGAGGAAGACTCGAGACTGCGATGGCGTCAACTCTGATTTGCCCTCGTGAGGAAGGTAGCCCAGGGCAACTAGGATCTCCCAAGCAAAGCTGGTGTCCTTGATGAGATCGTTCCTGCACTGATTCCTCAGAAGGGAATCGTCGAGATAAAAGTGATACTTTAGCCCTCGAGAGTGCAGGAACGCCGCCACCGGATTGAAAATTCTGGTGAAGACCCATGGGGACGTGGACAGTCCGAAAGGGAGCACAAGCATCTGAAACTTCCGGTTGCCGACCAGGAAGCGCAGGTACTTGTGGTGACCCCTGAAAATCGGAACATGCAGGTAGGCGTCCTGGAGGTCCAGAGACGTCATCCAGTCCCCTTGCATTAGAGCCGTACGAATCGAGTGGTATGACTCCATGCGGAAATGAGGAGGCGAGGCCAAGAAGTCCTTGTTCAGACGACGCAGATTGATGACCATGCGCATCTCTGAGGTATTCTTCTTGGGGACCAGGAATACCGGAGAATAAAAGCCCGGTGACATATCGGTTGGAGGAAGTTCGATCACAGCACCCTTCTATACCAACTTGTCCAACTTGTTGGCGAGGAAGTCAACGGGGGAGTTGTGGCGAACTCCAGCCGATACCCATGCCGTAAGGTGTTCATCACCCACGGATCTGCCTGGATTGCCTCCCAATTCTGCCAAAACCGGGTAAGTCTCCCGCCTACAGGAAGATCCGGCATTGGCTTGATCAGGAAAGGCGGCATTGTGCGATCTCGCCATGCAGAACGAACATCTGCATGGCCCGTGCCCTCATTTCTTTGGGGGGGCTTTAGCGGACTTTCCTTTTCCGCGGCCTCGCTTAAATCGGCCACCCCCCCCTCCTCTCGAATTTCCGCCCGGTTGTTTCGAAGAGGAGGCCGCAAACTTTTTGGGCCCATAAGTCCCAGAAGAGCTCTCAGTCGAGGCTTTCTTAGACTCCGAGGAAGACGAAGTAACAGCTGCAGGAGCTGACCACTTCCTCTGAGGCGCAAAATAAGTATGCGTGGTCCTGGCAGCGGACATTTCATTCTGTAATACCGGCAGCACGCCGGCAAACAGAAGTCCTGAGGCGGGGGACTGCTCCCTTAAAGCGGTCTTCACACTGTCCGGGGTGTACGTAGGCAGGGCCTGAGACAATGTGAGACGTCTAAGGTGCACGAACATGGCTGACAAATAGGCAGATGAGGCCATTAAATCAGCGTCCGCGCGCGCAGCTGCCGTCAGGAAGTCCTTCATCAGGGTAACATCTTCAACCGAAATAGGAACATAACCAGTTGAAGAGGTTTCAGGGATGCGATTCAAAATCGATCGAATAGCAAATAGGAACCAATCGAGGAGAGATGAAATCGCAATCCCTTGTCTAGATGTGTCTTCCAGGATACACATCTGACGTATAGAAAGAGGAATGTCTTTCTTGGGCGGAGTTGCCCCAATAAACTGTTCGAACTCCGGCTCCTGGACCGCAGCTCGACTATGCCAGGGAGAGCCATGTACTTGGTAGGCCCGGAAAGTAGGCCTCTCCAACGGGAAGGCTCCTTTAGAACGCTTAAATAACGATCTAGGTTGAAGGAGATTCTGCCTCTCATCCTGGGTCCTAGGAAGAGCAAAGGCATCCCGCATACGGTCAGCACATTCAATAACGGCTCTGGAGGGCGGGAGAGATGTGCGATGCGTAGGCTCCGGCCGGAGGTCCGACATCGCAGTCACTCTCCTCGAGTCCAAGACTGGCGGAGGGGGCATATCCGGAAACATTTCGTACAAGCGAGCCAAAGTCTGTGCGTAATTGGCCGTTGACGAATCCGGATCAGTGTCAAAGAGCGACGCATCTTCTTCCGTTCCCGGCTCAGCACTTCTCACTGTCACATTAGGGTCAGTAGAAGGAAACCTAGGCACAAACGCAGGAGGTGTAGGTATACCCGCTACCGAGAGATCAAGTGGCTGCGTAGCACGGAAAGGAGAAGGCGGACGTCTAGATGACACGAGGCGAGGTTGATAGCCAGCCCAGCGCGGTACTGGTGACGGAGGCGGTGGAGGAGGCATCAACATATCTCGTTGTAGTGCTGCAAAATCAGCTGACAATCTATTCATCCTATTAGTCAGGTCGGCAGAAATAGTTGTCACTGGAGTCTGGTACTGCCGGACAGAAACAGGAAGAAGTGGAGTACCAGACGCAGCAGTATACTGAGACATCGCCGGCCTAGCTGGGTATCTAGGCAAGAGCGGGTGTGCAACCTTAACTTCACGTCTCGGAATAGACGCGTGATATGGCATAGAACGCCTCACGGGTCTAGGTGATGGAGACCGGAAGTACATGTAGGCACCCGATGTACCGGAAGTGAAATGTGACGTCACGAAAGAACGAGAAGGTGACATCACACGACGAGGTACATCATGCGGTCGAGCAACAGAAGCCACGGAAGGGTATGATGTGGGCCTATATACTGCGGGGCGAACCGGAAGCGGAGAGTACGCAGGAGCAGTATACAAATTAGGCAACCTGTTAATCATCGAAGGCATACTATAAGTATGCGATGAAACAGTAGCATCACACGTAGTAGCCAGCCTATAGTAGGGAGTAGTTGCCGCCAGAGACGGAGCTTGCGCAGATGCAGCAGGCTCGTAATACAACGATGATACCTGAGAGTGTGAAGATCCCATATGGTATGATGTTGTTGGTTGCATATGAGTGTCCGATAAAATCGGACGAGACGTAGATTGATATTGTATATCAGTCGATGCATAAGTAAAGGTAGGTTGCGCAGATGCTGCAGTACCATTACTTGACGATAATACCGGTATGTATGTAGATACTATAGGGTAGTTCGTATGCATACATGTATATCTATCCACAGAGGCCGGGATAGACGCAGACCGAGCGGGTCTACGATAATCCAGTCCCGATATGACAGACTGTGAGGGCGCTGACTTTAGCAGATGAGCAGGCGCCCTCGATAAATTCGGCACGTTCCTTAATAAAGAACGGCGATAGTCTACATAATCAGGGACTGGATTAATACCAACAGATGTATTTATAGGTGCAGCAGTCGTTGGAAACGAACTGCGCTGATTGGTTGTTAAATTATGTATTAATGACGAATCCTTGACAGGGACATTAGTCACAAACTCCGAACTTACCATTCCGTATTGAAAGCCCGATGTCGGAATTGACGTCGTTGTTGAAGGGTCCAAGGTAGCCGTCAAGGTGAAGGTCGTCTGATTTCCGACATGACGACCGCCATCTTGTTCCCCCAACCCGGCCGTAACAATATCAGAATTAGCGGGAGGTGGAGATACATTAACAACCACCGGAGAACTTTCACGAGCCGAAAGAGCCGAAATGGAATTCGCAACGGAGATAACAACCGAGTCTTGTATCTCCGACCCATTCCTGATAGACTGAGGCGGAGATACGACCAAATTCTCGGCCCCGGTAAAGCCGGGCGGCGGCAAAGTTTCCTCAGCATATGAGCCGACAAGATACTCCTGAAATATATTGTCGGGCCACGTTTCACATTCATCACATTTTGCGTACTGGTCACACCAAACCCCCCGGCACGGAGGACAGGCGGAGTGGGGATCTGTAGTCGGTTTGGACTTTGCACAAACAATACAGAAAACGGACGCCATGTTGGTTTTATTTGATTCTCTCTTTGATACTCCCTGATGCGTTGACGAAATCCAGGCCAGTAATCACACAGAATCACAGTAAATCCCACGTATACGACAGGTAAATATCCCAGGTAAACTCCCAAGGTAAATATCCAGGTAAAGACGCAGGTAATCCGAGGTAATCCAATGTAGAAGTTAACTTTTTTTCAAGACACAAAGAACAACGACTCCTCCACTACAAGTTGCAATGGGAAGAAGGAAGTGACGCGGTCGATCACGTGGGATCTGGGTACTCGCGCATGGGCATTGGGGCAGTACAGGGACTATTTTTATTCTGTGGTAATATTACAATAGGGCAATCGCGTAAGAACACGATAGCAATAAAGTATGTGAAGGTAAGTTTTACAGCGCAAGAAATAAATTTTTTTACCCTGCAAACAGCTTCCTGCATTCCTTCACTAGTATTAAAGCAAGCAACACAACTCAACCTACATGTATGTAATTCAAAGATTTATCATTTATTAGTGACGTTTGCACAGTGAATGTTAATATTGATATATTTGTGTGTACATGTATAAGGATATAACAGAGATCAAGTTTGCTGTGAAATGTCATTTCCACAAAATTGTTAACCAAATGTAATTCTGTAACATAATTCCAAAATCCTGATTATCTCATTCATGAACTAGAGCCTATGGGCTTTAATGAGATCTGGTAGCTGGGTTATTGGGGGGTAAGTTTGTAATGAAATAAACGCACAATTATATATTTAATTTCAAGTTAGGCACAGGTGGCACCAGGCACGAATGTATGTGGCTAAAACGCAATCACAAGTTACATCCTGTGACAAGGTATATGAAGGGCCATTCGTGCCATAAACGCATCCTTTAAATGTTTTAACTTCTTAAACGTTTAAAGATTGTAAAGCTTTAAAAAGTTTAAACGTTGAACCAACCAATCAGATGTTATGAACTGACAGTTACCTGTTAAAAAGCAAACGTTTCCAGTTGTAAATTCGCGACTTCAGACGTTTCCTGTCAAAAGAAAAATTCGGTCTTTTAAAGGTTTCCGGTTAAAAGGATAACGTTTCCGGTTGTGATCGTCCGATCAGATTTTTTATTTGGGCCGCGTGTATTCCAACATCTTCACCAACACGTGCAAATGTCCACTGGCAAACGTTTCCGGTATGTAGTGTATTTTAACCAATGAAAACCGTTCTTACAAACTAGGTTTTGGAGAATATCTTTGGCACCGGGACAATTTGCGCAGGAAATGATGCACGGTGGGCATGAGGAATACAATATGCGCAAATATTTGTAAGGGTTATTTTGATTGCTTCAAACAGACTACATAGCAGAAACGTTTTGCCAGTGGACACGTGTTGATGTTGAGGTTTGAATTTACGCGGCAGCAATAAAAAAATCTGACTGGACGATCACAACCGGTAACGATTTCCCTTAAACCGTAAACGTCTAAAAGTCTTGAATATTACTACTGGAAATGTTTGCCTTTTGACAGGAAACGTCTAAAGTATTGGACGTTACAACAACAAACGTTTGCTTTTGGACAGGAAAGGTCTTCCAAATGTCAATTCATGATATCTGATTGGTTGGTGCAAGTTAAACGTTTAAATTTATTAAACGTTTGGATTAATGGCGTGAACGGCCCTTCTAAAAGGTACCGACATAATGAAGTTGAAAATACCAAAGAGGGCAGTCCTAGGATAAAAGTAACTCCGAAAATGGAGCCGAAATATAGAATATTATATCACAATGACTTCCATTTTCGGAGTTACTTTTATCGTAGTTTATGTGAAATTGATCTGTGGGAACAATGAAAGGTAGTCCTATAATGAGGGAAGTTGCACACGTTACGCTAACCATGTGTTACCCAATTAATTTCCGTCCAATTAGACACTACAGTAGGTGCTCATCCAACCTTGACTCAATCAAAATAGCTGAATTTTGCTCTTTACCTTGATACACAATTCCTGCAATACGTCAGTTCGGGATTCCAGATGAACACCATGACCACCATGTTAATTTAACCAGCATAAAGAAAGCAATATGATACCTTCTTTAACATGGTATTGTTGGTGTTGTGTTGAAACTGCAAACTGACCTGTTGAGAATTCGATGGAAAAAGGGGCCAGTGGAATGAAGTCTAGGCCTAAATACCCACAGGGGATTAAGGTCAGTTTGTACAGAACATACATGTACCTAAGGGTAAATAAGAGAGATTATACCTATGGGTAAATAGAGATTGATTTAGTGTTATGAGTGAGAAGGGCTGGACATCAAGGTTGATGATGGTTATGTCACAAGTTAGGATAAGACAAGATATTACACTTTCTAGATATCCCACAGGTTGACTGGTGGAGTACAAGATAGGAAAAGATTATAAGATATGTTACAGCTTGCTCTTGTGAGAAAAGCAAACAGTGGCCTGCAAAGGTGATAATGAGACAATGGTGGCCAGGTTGGCTGCTATGGTAGAGCATCTCTCACATATACACCTAACCAGCTAAACTGTATAATTTTCTCAGCAGAGTCCAAGCTTTGGTAAAGTGACGATACCAGTCTGCCATACTTTAGAGCGTATTAATCTCATAGTTTTTGGGAAAACAATGAACAGAGTAATATTTAATGCAGATAAGGGATCAAATATATGCCAAGTGACTATTAGTGACTAAATATAGACATACAAATGCCTTTCAACCACTAAGGATCCCCAAAACTCATCTCTGTGGAACTACTTTCATGCAGCGTAAGGCTATCTCGCGAGTCGTTTTGCACTTTTGTCCATTTCCCTACAGCATTCTAAAGAGCCTCTGGCTAACGCCAGATCTCAAAAATTGTGTCTCATCCTACAGCTCTTAATAATAGGGTTATGAAAATGATATTCCATTACATGTGTTTCCAAGGATCAATATTATCAGGGGTTCAGAGGAATTGAAAACATGGGCAGTTTGTAATGGGCCTTTTGCCCTATTCGTAATGCCGGTTTCGGCCGCAAGGTGGCGCTAGCGCTCACGGCACTTTTGGTCTGTTCCGGTTGTCTGCTACACTGAACATGTGCAGGAGGGAAGGCACGTATTGTATTTCGTCTCGTTTCGTCAGATTTTCTCACAGATGGAGACGTCTTTGGTAGTTTACGTAAGTATAGTCATCAAGTCTAATTTTTACTCGTTTGTACAAGCATAATAAAAGCCGCTTTGTCAACAAATTGGGCAATCAAAGCTCGTCGTTGTTGTTGTTATAAAACATGGTGGGTGGCCGGCAGTTCAGCCTGATTAAACCACACTCTACTGAAAACAATCAGCAGGGGCCAGTTTGTTTGATCAAGTACTGTGAGAAATAATCGGATTATTAGTTAACCCGACTACCATGTAGCTGTTAATGTAGCTGTATGATTATAATTTGATAAACAAGAACCCAACCCGCCTCATTTGGGACTGCTGATAGTGTTTCATAATTTTATTGTGAAAAGACACACTGAACAGGAAATTAATTAACTTCTCATAAATACTGAGGAAGTAGTTTTTGCACTAATAGCTACTTATTTTTAATTTTTTAATTATCTAATTACTATCTAAAAAAGCCGATTGAAGCCAGGAGAACCGCGACAATATTATCAGTGATAATGCCTCGACAATCGTACGGTACAGTAATCCTTTATCCCTGAGTCGATGACACGCAAGTCTCTAGTATAACTAAACAAATGTTTTATAACAACAACGACGAGCTTTGATTGCCCAATTTGTTGACAAAGCGGCTTTTATTATGCTTGTACAAACGAGTAAAAATTAGACTTGATGACTATACTTACGTAAACTACCAAAGACGTCTCCATCAGTGAGAAAATCTGACGAAACGAGACGAAATACAATACGCGCCTTCCCTCCTGCACATGTTCAGTGTAGCAGACAACCGGAACAGACCAAAAGTGCCGTGAGCGCTAGCGCCACCTTGCGGCCGAAACCGGCATTACGAATAGGGCAAAAGGCGGATTTCGTAAGGCTGGAATTGATGACGTATGGTATTTCGATCTCCAGTTTTAATTCACCCTTTGAAGAATTAATTATCTGTCCGTATGGTTATATCAGGAAAAAATCGCTCTTATTCTGTCATATGAGGTTTTTTGTTCCTTGATAATTTATATTGCAATCCACCTATCGAACCAATTTTCCTTTTTCAGATTTTATTTTCACTGGTCAATTAACTTTAATCAGCCTTAGTTCTGTCATACAGCAATTTGTTCAGTTTCCCTAAAAAGTAAATTAGCAAGTATACTTTCTTCTTCTCGTCACTGTACAAAGATAGAGAGAAAAGATACCTATTTGCAATGATGTATTACGTTTTGAATCAAAACTTTAATTAGTATAATAATTACAATGATTCAATTAATCGATTAATTCTCCATATATCCACTAATGACCTATCCAAAGTAGCCTATCTAACCAGACTCTGGTAAGCACAGTTTAGGACAATGGACATCTTTTCGTCCGCACCAGTGGGTGGGTGAGTGGATATGATTTAATGTCGCTTTCATCACTATTTCAGCCATATCACAACATTTGGAGCCTATTCCTTTTCACACCCGGAAACCACACATCACACATCAGCATATTCTACAAGTATCACTTATATATTCCCGTCGTCAAATTAGTAAATTTGTGCAATGTTTTACCTTTGCCGGCGATTCAAAATCCAACGTAACTGTCCATCCATCTAGGAACAGCGCGATTATGGTGGGCTCCGTTCTCAATTCTGATTGGTCAGTCGCGACATGCCTCCGGCAAGAGAGGTCGCACACCGATCAGCTATCGCGACTGACCAATCAGAATTGAGAATGAAGCCCGCCATAATCGCGCTGTTCCTAGATGGATGGACAGTTACGTTGGATTTTGAATCGCCCGGCAATGGTAAAAAATTGCACAAATTTACTAATTTGACGACGGGAATATATAAAGTGATACTTGTAGAATATGCTGATGTATTTTGTTTGGCGATAAACCGTTTATTTCTCGATCCACCCAAAGTGTGTTTCGTTCCTTGTTGTGGTTTTATATAAAGCATGGGCTTATATAGAGAGACCCCATATTTTGACACTTCACCGTAATACCACCACCGTCCACACCCCCCAAATCTCTTGTTTTGCGGGCCTGTGGTCACCAGTGAGCATAGCTTTACGGCAGTAGGCCTATGCACTAGTCTGATAGTGGTCTGTGAGACGGATAGCCCGAAAACATCGGCTAAGGAGTCTATTTTTATTTTTTTTTGGTTGTTGTTGCTGTGATAGGAATGCCACGCCCCCTTACCTATATTCACCTATCACAGCCAGAGTTTCTGGGTTATGAGACGGACTGATCTCAGTGACGGACTGGTCCCCAGTGACGCCGGAGCAATCAACTTCGGCCCCTAATCAGTTATGAGAGTCAAACTGAAAACTGATTTACAGTCAATTCACCCACAAACCGATTCACCCACAACCGATTCACCCACAACTTCAGGTCAATTCACCCACAAAAAAAAGTCAATTCACCCACAACCAGGTCAATTCACCCACAGTCTCAATGTTGGTTTATTCAATATATTTAATGACTAAATTTCAGTGGACATGGGTATATGGCATATATTGGGCAAGGTCTGGAAAAGTTTTATGGAAAATTAATAAACAATAGAATTTTAGCTAAGGTTGATTTCAAAGAAATATTTGAAGTAACTGAGAATTAATCCACATGTGTCCGTGTGGCAAACAATGACTCATTGTATAAATAAGCTATCAGTAAATGACAAATTAGAGGCAAAACAATGCTTAGTATATTAACTACATTTTATTCATCAGAATGATCAAGTTTCATTAAATATTACTTGTTCTTGAAATAAAATAGCACAATATATAATTTAGCACAGACAATGAAAAATAAATTATAATACCTATATTGCATAATGTATGTTCCTTAAAATAATATTGTTTCATACATATAAATGAATTAGCACCATATCATTGTTTACATGGACATTCCAGCACATTACATGGACATTTTTTAGAAGAAAATTTAAAAAAAAATTTGAGAAAGAGAAGTTTATGCCGTTGGTCCATACAAGCTTCCGATGGCCCGCAGAAGCTGGGATGCCGTCTTACTTCCATCCCGATACTCTCCCCATAATCCAAAGATCTTCCCTTGTATCTGACGGTAGAGTTTCCTTTGTTTGCTTCTAAGTTTCCCCGCCGATACTAGTCTCATCTGCAGGTTCACAAACTCTGCCTCACGGAAGAGCAGAGGTACGAGGATATAGAACTGGACATTCCCACGACTGGCTCGATGGATAAGACGTCTGTGCCAGCCTTCCACATCATTGTTTGTCCGGATGGAAAGCCCATACACACACCAGCTCCGTATGGGCCAGACCGAGTTCTCCAACCATGTCTCCTGGATGTACTCCATCAGCTCCAGTAATGCAGGTGTGGCCGCTTGGTCCAACAGTCGCTGGAAGGCAGGTACAATATGCTCAGCGGGCAAGAATGGTAAGGACAGCAGCTTACGGATGAACTTGTGTGTTCCGTCTTGGGTCTGGTAGGCACGCTCTAGTCCCAGCTTCTGTACCTTCCGAAACACTGCCTGGGACCAGTGGAAGGAGCAGCCTCGGATGGTTGCGTTGGGGAAGACTTCTCGGAATCCTTGCCATATCCCAGCCTCGAAGTCGGCTACACCTTGTTGCAGATTAATGTCATCAGCTAGACACTCTCGAAGGGATTGGAATACCTGCAATATTGAAAGTAAATGTTTGTAAACATATTGTTGACATTTTTTCATTACAGACAGAATATTTTTTTTATGAGAGTACATCAAAGAGCCTTAAAATATTAGTCATGGGATATTTTATTAAAGTGAAAAACTAACCTTTTTGTAGTCTCTGCGCCTTTTCTTGGACATGAAGCAAAATGCCAATGGCACCTGCTTCATGTCGTTCCCATTTCTAACAAAAGCATGGACTGAAAAGAGTTGCTTGAATGGTTCTCGCACAACCTTGAATGTACCATCAAGATACCAAGTCTTAGCACGGCCCAGTAGATTCAGCTGGTTTGATGTGGCAAAGAGGATGTGTCGATATCTGCCTACACGGATGTCTTTCCTTAAGAATTCTTCAGGAATAAAGTCTTGTGCAATCTGAAAATAGATGATATTCCATTAGTTTTCATCCCAAACATATCAAAGGTGACATCTTCAATACGCTTATTGAATTAATAATATTATTATTTCATGATCCTTTAAAATAATAAGTAAAAATCAATTTGAAATGTCACAGATTCACTTACATCAAAATCCAAGCTGATCGGATCCTTCGGGCGAAGTTTTTCTCTTGTTCGGTTTGCTCTCCGGGAAAGCAGTTCAGGGCCAGGCATAGACAGATAGGCAGTGCTTCTTTCTTCCACATGCTCAGCCATAACCTCTTCAACAATTGTACCTGCTGACCGGAAAACGTCCTGTTTGGCAATACTTTTGACCTAGAATATGTAAAGAAAATGCATTTAAATACATGTATCATTTCTTTAAGAAAAATCATCAATATGCAAAGAGGTCTAAAACGTAAAATTTGTTTGTTGATGTCTCTTTTCAATTAACCAATAGCATCTTTGAGAAAGGAAAAATTATGGGTGATAGTTTTTAATTTAATTGGGTGATACATAAACACTAACCTTTTGGGTGACTAGAGTTGCAGCTAACAGACCGGGCTGGGATGGATGAATGTGGTTATGTTTCCCAGGGGTGAAGGATCCACGCTTCTCCGATACACTCGCCCGGCAACTTGTAATCTTATTGCGAACGCTGCAAATCCAGTAGATCGTTTCACCTCTGCGCATCTGATAAAATAAAAAATAAACTTTGAGAAGTTGGAAAGGGCCTTCACAAAATGACGTCTTTTCAGTCAAACAAATCAAATCTTAATTGATTCAATTAATTAATTTCATTTATTAATCAATATCATGTGATCTCATCTTATCTTGTACAATATATTTGAATTGTCAACATTATTTACCTTAACCACATAAGAATATCCATGACTATCCACAAGTCTCGTTTTCCCACGTTCTGTCCCTTCATCCACATGTTGATAAGTGAGTTCTAACTCAGAGTCGGTGTCATCCTGGTCCTCTGGTGTCGGATCTTCCATTGAACTACAAGATAAAGAATAATACAAATTAATAAACAAATATCAGGATACATAATGCTAAGGTGGATCATTTTGCAGATGAAATGAGTTCAACTATTGTTACAGATGAACTATGAACTAGTTTAACTATTGTGATATGGAATTTTGACATAATATGTGCATGTACTTACTCTTCCATAATATTTTCCTGCTCCTGAAAGCTTCCGTTTACATCAAATGATGCATCCATGGTTGTTCGCCTGTCTGTTTGTGGGACAG
Organism: Hanleya hanleyi; assembly: GCA_036873755.1. Taxonomy (NCBI): domain Eukaryota; kingdom Metazoa; phylum Mollusca; class Polyplacophora; order Lepidopleurida; family Hanleyidae; genus Hanleya; species Hanleya hanleyi. Next base: position 23,375 of record JAVTVY010000660.1, read on the forward strand.
CACGAGGGGGATGCTCTCTGTCGTTCTGTGGAGCAACAGGGGGATTGCAGCTTCTACATCGCCAGTCAATAAGCTCAACTTCTCCTCTCACCAGTTGTCGATAAAAATCTCTGCTTATTCCGGATGAGCATGTCCGATGCTGCCATAAATTACAGCCGTCACACTGCAAAGCTTCTTGTCGTGGTCTAACATGCTGACTACAAACAACGCAAGGATGTATCTCGGACATGACATATATGTGATGATGGCAAGATTTCTGTTGATGATGACATTCATTGAAATTTGAAGATTTATATAGGAAATATTGCAAGGCAGGTAAGACATCAAACAGCTTAGCCCTCTACAACCCCCAAGAGAGAGTTGCTCAAATGTCACATGATTGACTGGAAGACAATGAGAGAAAATTTTGACACATTCTTAATCACCTTGTATATAAAAGTTCTTTGAAGTCCAATTTTTGGAATTATCTGGAATTAAAAGTATAGTTGACAAACTAAATACTCATCCAGCTTAATCAGCATTGTAATAATGCTTTGATCTTGATTTAACTGTTATTTAGATTGTTGCTTTGATGGCATGCACCAATCAGTCTTACCAATACAATTGTTGATAAGCTAAATCCAACTTAGTGAGAACTTAATACAGTGAGAAATGTATAATATATTAATTAATTATACAGGTAATATATCCATATCCATATTAAATATGTTGAATAAACCAACATTGAGACTGTGGGTGAATTGACCTGGTTGTGGCAGTTACTTCAAATATTTCAACCTTAGCTAAAATTCTATTGTTTATTAATTTTCCATAAAACTTTTCCAGACCTTGCCCAATATATGCCATATACCCATGTCCACTGAAATTGAGTCATTAAATATATTGAATAAACCAACATTGAGACTGTGGGTGAATTGACCTGGTTGTGGGTGAATTGACTTTTTTTTGTGGGTGAATTGACCTGAAGTTGTGGGTGAATCGGTTGTGGGTGAATCGGTTTGTGGGTGAATTGACTGGATACCTTCATGATTTCCCCTCTCCTCAAGTTCAAGTTCAAGTAAATTTTATTTTAAGACGAGGGAGTGTTCAACATAAAAACATTAGCTCTGAAGAGCTATTGGTCGTCTATAAAACATATTAACAATAACAGAAACAAGACATGGACATATATGTACACAAACGACAATAGACGAAGCAGAACAAAATTGCAGCACATTCATGCGATTAGATAAAACTGGTATACTTTGTTAAGACATAACGTTCTAACACACTACATAAAAGTCGTATATATTGAGGATTAAATATTATTGATAAGAATATATCACATAACTTAAAATATATAAGTGATACATATAAGAACTAGCATGCAAACATATTTATCTATAATATACGATAAAAGCATAAAGCATTCGGACAAGTACATATACAAACGAGTAATATAGTATAATCATATTCGTCCCAGGTATAATAAATACTGGTTCCAGGGTCCACACCTGCAATAACATTAGTGAAAACCCAGACTCCTACAGTATAATAAATACTGGTTCCAGGGTCCACACCTGCAATAACATTAGTGAAAACCCAGACTCCTACTTTACATCACATTGTGTTTACGAATGGACAAGATGACTATCTGCACATAGTATATTAGTGGCAGGAACAAGCGATGCATGAGCATGTTTTCCCATTCCATGATTGTATGAGCCTGGTAAATTGATTTAAGCTGGTAGCAGCTCTCATGCTATTAGGGAGCTCGTTCCATAGTTTGGCTGCTGCTCCGGGACTTCCCCTCCCGGACTATTCCTCGCCAGGACTTTTCCTCTCCCGGACTTTTTCGTCTTGACTTTACCTAGACTGGACCCAGCCCCTGTTTCATAATATATTTTAAAGGGGCAAAAGTAGCTCTGTCTATTAACTGATTAAGAAATACTTGAAACAGGGATTGGACGGAACGTCACAAGGGAGCTAACTAATTACTATGCAAGAAAAAATGCACAATATACTGTGTATTTTTGGTCACCTATGAAAACTTCGTATTCTGACCCCGCCCGCAACTCAAAGATTATTTTTTTCATTTTTTTTTCTCATTTTATTTATTTACTTATCAAACGTATACACATTTATTTATGAATGATCATGTTATTATTATTAAATAGTACATGTGAAATAGAGACTCATCCAGTCTAGACTTTACCCTCCCAATCCGACGCCATGGCAGCCAGGGATTAAAAAGCAAAGTGATAAAGAATTTTTGATATAGATAATACGTAAAAAATATATAGCCATCCTGCAAACACTTTTACACATGCACCCTCTAGAACTTTTCTTCATACAGCTAAAACTATGTCTCATAGCTATATGGTAATGTATATATTTCTTGAAAGCCCACTTCTTAAGGATTCCAAATATATAAATTTGTTCACTGTAAACTTTGTAGCTAGGTTGTGAAGATATTCGGATTTAAAAAAAAAATTATTTTAAATGCCATTTTAAAAAAAATATTCAACTTACCAAAACTTACTTCATCATTAACTGTAGAATACAACTCCAACAGGAAATCTGTCTCTCAGTTTTATCAATTTTGGTCAAGTTATCATTCTGTGGACATTTTTAATTGAATATTTTTTTTACAAAATTGAGTAAATCAGAATTTTGAAGTTGAATTAAATGTCAATAAAATAATAACTACACCACATTTGACAAAACTGAGACACAGATTTCCTGTTGGGGTTGTCTCCTAAAGGAAATGAGGATGTAAGTTACAATAAGTTGAATACTTTAGCGATTTAAAAGAAGGCTCATTTTTTTTGATTTACAATGAACAAATTTATTTATTTGGAATCCATAAGAAATGTTCTTTCAGGAAATATATGCATTATCATAGCTATAAGGCATAGTTTTAGCTGCGTAAAGACACATTCTAGAGGGTATATAAAAGTTTCTGCAGGAGGGCTCAGTGTCCTTAATGACCTTGAACAAACACTTACTTTGATATGTTTGTATTCATTTGTTATCATGTTTTAACCATTTTTTTTTTATTTGTTCATCATTGAATTTCAATTGTCAGCCATCTGGGTCTCCAAAGAGAAAAACTGAGAAGCTTCCCCCTGGATGGAATGATAGCCAAGAAGTTTACTGTTTAAGATACTCACAAAGTGATGGAGAAACATTCGTCCTGAAAATCGTGAAAGTCGATTCTTCACTCCTCATTCATCTCATGGTGAGTTGTAGACAGATAAACGCTCTGAGCTCCCTAAGACAATTCAAAATTGTTTATTTTCTTTTTGGTGTATTATTGAACATTGAACTTCATACCTTTATACTAAAATTAAGCTTCTGAAACTCAAGCCATGATAGTGATTATCGAAGCAGGCAGAATAGCGAGGCAGATTTTAAGTGTGAGAAGTTGTTACAAAATGCATTCGCCCTTGCCCTAAAATATATAATTTCCCACACTAACCGTGTGTAAAATAACGATTTAGCATGCCTTTCAAAAAACATTATTTCGTAAATCATTTTATAGAACAATAATAAATGCATGCTTCTTTATATTATTCAGATCATATTCTGTTGATCAATGTGACACCTATCATTTATTCTGATGTGAGAGAAGATCATTCAATTATACAGTCATACCAAAAAATGAAACGTTTTCATTCAATTGGGTTTAGAAAAACATTATGCAGGACATGGATACATGTATGTTGATTAAACATTGAATATCATTTGAAACATCTTCTCAAACAAACTCAGTTTTTTTTGGGCCGCGATATGCCATAAACAACGAACAGGCCCCAAAATATGGTAACCGCACTATACATGTACTCTGATCATCTGAGAAATTATAAAATGCTTAATGGCAACAAAACACAGACATATGGAAACCGGAACTCCTTCAAGATTACCGATAAACTGTGTATCCATTTTGAAAACCAGGACGTTTTGATCGAGCAAACCAGGAGACGTCGCTAGTGGCCGTTTCTGCCCCTGCTTCCTTCCCCACCCAGTAATTACAACTATTGATTTTTAATCACATGTATGTATCTGGTTTCTGTCAACTGCTCATGAAAACAAAACAGAAAATGCAGCTGCAAACAGATCCGCGCCTCACATGTAACTTTTGTTCGGTTAAATGTCGTAATAAAATACCTAATACCAGGACAGAGCTTCAGCCAATCCGAAACACTGATAGCTTTATTCCTCAAGAGTTCGCCAATTAATCCATGAAAATTGTGCAAAAAATGAACATTGAGTTCACTGAAGAGAGAGAGAGAGAACAAAAAAAAAAAGATAAAAACAAAAGAAAATCCCCGATCTTGCCATATGTGAGGTTGGATGTCAAAGCAACTCTTGATTGACTATTGACATCTAGATGCAAAACAACTCTGAGAACAGGAGGTCACCATCCACTGTACTGAGACAACAAACCCAGGCAAATCATGGCCGTCACCAGGACTTTTTGTCAGTTAGGCTCTAATCAGTACCATGCTTACTTGGCCTATACACTTGGTCAGTGACCGTGTCCTATTTTTACGGGGTCATTAGGTCAAAGTACACTTGTTTCTCATTATAATACTAAATTTGTGGGACAGAATTTGTGGATCATGCCTCCGTCAACAAATCAGATGTGAGTTGATAATAATACTGACAATTGTTGAGAGACACTCGGAGAGGTGTAATCAGCTACACCTACTGTCTGTCCCAGCTATATCCAAGACATAATTTATTTGACGACATTGAAACTTCACACAGTAGATGAACTAAAAAGTACTAATTTTATTCCGAAGTATCAAGAAAATCCTTTCAGTAGTTCTCGATAAATCTCGAAAACAAAAATTAGATGGGAGATTTGTGGGTTATTTTTTTACGTCATGACCTCAAGCTTTATAACATTGGCAGATAAAACGTCATCGTGGCCCCAAAATAACGTGGTAGCTATTGGTGTTTTTCGTTAATTTTGAACAAATTTTTATAAAAAATTAGTATTTTTTAGTTTATATGCTGTGTGAAGTTTCAGTGTCGTACGATAGATTGTCTCCGAAATATTGACAAAAACACCTCGGATATATTATCTGGGACAGACAGTATAACCTGTCAGACCTAATTCAGTAGCATGGATGGGCTTTCATTGTATATATATTACTACATTTCTCGCAGAGGTGTCTGCTTTATTCTCACAGAGATGTTTGTGCTTTATTCTCGCCGAGATATTAGTGCTTTTATATTCTCACAGAGATATTTGTTCTTTATTCTCACATAGATGTTTGTGCTTTATTCTCGCAGAGATGTTTGTGCTTTATTCTCACAGAGATATTTGTGCTTTATTCTCACAGAGAAGCAGAGATGAAAAGGTAACATCAATGAATGTGAACATCAGAGACCATACAACCACAGATTGGACTACATTTGACAGGTCATAGTAATTTACGATAATCACAATAAGTGAAATTTTTTACCATGAAATTAGGGGGTGATCAAATTTATTAAAACAGGAAGTGGAAAAATGGTTCAAAATCATGCATAAAATCCATTATTTCTTTGTTATTTCAGTGGCTTTAATGCGTGATCAAAGGATAGTGATCGATGTTTACATACGAAAAACTTGTTTGTCTGTGATGATAATAAAGCCGATTTTTTTTTTTTTTTCACTCCAAAACCTGCCATATAGGATTTTTCTTGAAGTTTACATACTGAAATATCCCCTTTGAAAAAAAAAACCCTGAGATGTTCAGTTGCATAAAAATGGAGATATGATTGATCAAAATGTGCTCCCGGGACTATTTTGGGGCATTTTCAGAAAGGATTTTCTCCTATAGCAAAAATATGACACCTCAAACCAAAAACATTCGTGGTTCTTTCCAATAAACAAACTTCATATTATATTGTGTGACAAAATTATTTTGGTTCAAGGTGTCATATTTTTGCTATAAGAAAAAATCCTCACTGTAAATGCGTCAAAAATATCAGGAGCACATTTTGATCAATCATATCTCCATTTTTATAAAATGGAGCATCACAATTTTTTCGAGGCTGATATTTCAGTATGTTAACTTGCAGAAAAATCTGATTTGGCAGGTTTTGAATTGAAAAAAAAATTCAGCTTAATTACCATCACACACAAGGGAGTTATTCCCGTATTGTCGTCACATATCCTTTATTAGAACAGCAGATTGAATTTGGGCGTGATTTAGTTTTGGTAGGCTGATTGAGTTGTTAGAGGGATTATAACTCTCATTCTGTTTTACGTGAGAGACGACTCCTGCAGTATTGTTTGATGGATTCCGGGGCGATATCTGTCCTATTAAAGAATGGTGATGTATAGATAGCTGGCTGCTTCCCTTTCTGGCATGAACATACATGACAAACAGTTTCAGTTTTCACATTAAATGTTTGTGATCTCTCTTTGTCTGCAAGAAGTTTTCAGGTGGTACAAATCTTTATATCCCCCGTTATGAAGTATAGGGGGGTATACTGGATTCAGCTTGTTCATCCGTCCATCGTACTGTCAGTCTCTAGATGGAACGGTTCAGCTTCTAGAGCGTTAACGTTGAATTCGGACGAATGGAACGGTTCAGCTTCTAGAGCGTTAACGTTGAATTCGGACGAATGGACATTCGTCCGAATTCAACGTTAACGCTCTAGAAGCTGAACCGTTCCATCTAGAGACTTCAAATTTGGTGTACAGCATTGATGTGTGGCAAAGCATAAGCCTTTCGAAATTGGATACATTTTGATGGGTTTTTTTTGGTGGTTTCCATGGCAACAAGACAGAAAATATCCATGTAACGACGTTAACGCTCTAGAAACCAGACCATTGCAGCTGAAGATCTTAAATTTGGTATGCAGCATTGCTGTGTGGCAATGCACAAGCCTATTGAAATTGGGTACATTTTGCTGGTTTTTGTGGTTTCCATGGCAACAAGACAGAAAATCTCCGTCCGTTCATCTCTCCGTCCGAATTCGACGTTAATGCTCTAGAAGTTGAACCATTCCATCTAGAGACTTCAAATTTGATATGCAGCATTGATGTGTGGCAAAGCACAAGCCTATTGACATTGGATACATTTATGATGTTTTTTGTGGTTTCCATGACAACAAGACAGAAAATATCCATGTAATGACATTAATGGAATAATGCTCTGGAGGCCGAACCGTTGCAGCTGGAGATTTCAAATTTGGTATGCAGCAAAGCACAAGCTTGGTTCCCATGGCAACTAAATTAAAAATATCCATATAATTATGTTAATTTAGAAGCCGAACCGTTGCAGCTGGAGATTACAAATTTGGTATGCAGCATTCGATGGTTTTTGTGGTTTCCGTGGCAACAAGACAGAAAATATCCCTGTAACGAGGTTAACGATCTAGAAGCCGAACCGTTAAAGCTGGGGACTTCAAATTTGGTATGCAGCATTGCTGTGTGAAAACTTAAATCATTGTTGTCTCCACCCCAAAGTAACTAAGCCCCACTCTCTCTCTGTCCAGATCTACATCATTGTACACTGCATTATACTGTTATGCCATGAGATAGCAGCTCTCAAAGGGAGCTTCTCGGAATTGAGACATGCTAGGAACAGGTATAAGGTATTTCAAATAGAATGACATGGTGCACTGAGTTGGGAAGCATAAGAACTCCCTGGCATACTGTTTGAAACTCATCAAAGCAAGGATGGTAATTGGCATATCGTGTTCTGCAATGGCGCAGAGGGAATGGCATGTCCCATTGGATAACCAGCATATGCCATTCCTGTCCTGTCCTAATTTCAAGAATCTCGCTAAACTTGAAAAAAAAAAAAACAAACAAAAAATCTACAACTTCTGATTGCCTTTTCAATCCATCTATTTGGTTTAGTTTAATGCTTGTTTCATGGTGATAGATTTCCCTTTGTTCTGTTTTTTCCAGTGCACTCCATAACTTGGAGAATCTTCAGAAGAGATTCAAGACAGAAATTCTTGGAGAGTTCAGAAAGGGGGATAATCCTGGTACCTCGCAGAGGAAGTCGGACACCAGAAGTTCCACTGAAAATAACGACCAGCGACAGGAGGACCCTTTACGGGTGCCACCCCGACACTCACGACGACCTCCCCCAGAATGGTAATCTCACAGAATTCTCATACTCAGCAGCTCGGTCATCCTCCCTTTATGACATTGTTGTAGCCTTGAGCCAAATCTCCTCTGTACCATGGACCATCTGTACAGGGCACAGACTTTAGTGAAATTAGGTAGTGTGATACTAATACATGTATATTGCTGTTAAAATAGAGAGTACGTGTACCACTCAAATTATAATGTACATGTATTTACACTAGTCCAAGACCAAGTCTTTTCTGCCCAAGTATTATCATTGAGGTAGTAGTTCCTCTATCTCTGGTGTAATCATATGTCTATGTTACATGTATGTCAGACCTCTAGCATTTCAAGCTGTTTTTCCTGCCTATTATAGGACTGATCCAGATGATCCATTCGCAGTAGGGCGTGGTGATTTGGATCCATTGGGAGGGGGAGGGGGCATGTTGATGGACCCTTTTAGAGGGCGAGGAGGGAGAATACCTGGCTTTGACCCTGACTCTGGGCTCCCAGGCAGACTTCCCAGGTGAGAATTTATAAGTCCAGTTTTTCACATTTTAAGAAGCTTTTAAACTCACAGTATTATTCCCTGGTCATGTTAGGTCAACTTTTTTCGACACCAACTACCCTTAAATGCAACACATAAAGTTGGTGGAAAAAGACCAGAAGTAAATGTGATGCCACAGGCCAAGATTCTGATTGGATATCTAAAAACAACACAAGAACCAAACATGATTTCTGTGGTGATTTGTATCTCAGCCATGCTTTTATTGTAGCTGTTCATGTAGACATCTTAAATGTAAATGGCCTCTATTCTAAGCAACTGTAAATCACAGGGCTCCCATTGACCCTATTTTTCCCGTTTTTCCCTATATTTTCTGCTTTCCCTATTTTTCCCTATATTTTCTCAAATTTGACCGATTTTGCCCTATTATTCCTATATTTTCAAGATTATTCGTGCTTTTCACACAGCTCTGACCTTGTATTTGTTGTGATACATATACACGAATGGTTGGCTTATTTAAATACTTCAATATATCAATGTGACCAAGTCAGAAGTGTCCAAACTAAATTGTACTGTGTTTCGTCGTTACTACGTTGTCCCAGTGATGAGTACAGGTTGTTTTTGGATTTAAAAAACAAAACACTGATCCTATGAGATTGAAATTAACAAGTAATTATCCCTGTTGGTGACTGAAATGCCCTGTTTTCTGGATTTTGCCCTATATTTTGGTCATTATATCTCTATATTTGCCCTATATTTTGGTCATTATGTCCCTATATTTTGCCCTGTATTTTGGCTATGGGTCAGTGGGAGCCCTGAGATGAACCATCATGCTCATGCAACAGGAATCACAAGGGTTCTTTATAGGGGGTCGTTTGCTATGCTTACCCACTAGAGGGACCAATAACATACATGCAGGAAAGTAACATATTTTGAGCACTGAGAGCGGTTTGTTCACACCCATTGACTCTCGCTGGTAATGCCCCTGGCAGGTGTCTATGTAAATGAATTGCTTTAACCCATGTCAGAAGGAGGTGACATAATCTGTTCTTTTCCTCAACAGTTTATTATGAATTGCTTCAATAATCTCATCAGGGATTAATATCATGTTAATTACAGGGGAGCAGTACCTCCTGGAGCCAGATTTGACCCGTTCGGACCCCCAGGGGCCCCACCAGGACGAAGACCTGGGTAAGAATTCCACACAGATATTGCCAACTGATATCTAGCTGTCATCATATCCCTCCCTGCCTGATAATTCAATGATTCTCTTCAGAGGATATGTTTTGTGGAATAATCACTAAATCCTGTTTTGTGTAACTTTATCTAATCAAGATCTGGACAATATTATCTGTGTAGGCTACAATGTACCAGATGTACTAAGCTTTAAAGGGAACATAAACTCTGGTAAAACACAGCGGGAATTATAATCAAGTCCCTACAAATAAAAAAAAACGTGACAAAGATTTTTTCCCGTTTTTCTTTCAATGAATGAGAAAGACGCAAACAGAAAATACTGTGATTCGAAATTTCTTGAGGGCGCTGCTATGTTTATTTTGGGCGGGATTTTAAACCAATTGGAAAGCGTAAAATTCAGTTGTGCCGAGATAACATGGCCGCACATGGTCGTTGTTATGCACTTCTTCATACCCTGACTGACAGATACAATGTTGATCAAGGATTAGAGATTAGTTATGATGTAGAATATGGCCTGATTCTAGCAGATATTCTACCATGCCGGGCTGCTCTGCATTTGGCTGTCACAATGTGCCAGATAATCCCAACATGTTTGTTAGCTACGGTCTCGAATACTGCACCTCTGCCAATTGACGCCTTTTTACCTCCAGAGGCATAAGAACTAGTGTACGCTGATGTCACGATTCTTCAAATATGGCAGCCTCTATGTTACCCCAGTGCAGCGAAGTTAAAATGCTTAGTACTGCTTCAAAATAAATGTAAAAAATATCTGATACACGATTTGGATTCTATGAGGAAAAAACTTTAACTGGCCACGCACATTCCCCGGAGTTTACGTTCCCTTTAAAGTATCTTCTGTTTCTGTTTTGAAATCAAACCTTGTTTTCAATTGTCTTTCAGACCGGACCCTGACCACATGCGGCCTCCTGATTATGATGATATGTTCATGTGATTTCCAGTTTGAGTTCATGTAAATAAGATTAAAGCTTACGTATTTTATTTAACTGAATTTGTCTTCGATGTCAATTATTATGCCCCCCCTCTAACTAGAGGGGGGGCATATAGCGATCGCTTTGTCCGTCCGTCTGTCCTGCCGTCCGTCCGTCCATCCGTCCGTCCGTCCGTCCGAATTTCTTGTCCGCGCGATATCTCGGTTAATAATTGATGGACAGGATTGAAACTTGCATGGAATGTGGCCAGTGGCTCATAGTTGTGCAGCGTCGAGTTTTTTCCGAGTTCCGGTATCATTTTCAAGAGTTATGGCCCTTTTCCTGAAATCTCTGTGAATGGGACTTGTCCGGGCTGGATCTTGGTTAATATTGTATGAACAAGTATGAAATTTGCATGACATGTGGTCAGTGCCCCACAGTTGTGCAGCGTAAAGTTTCTCCCCGTTTTGCCTATATTTTCAAGAGTTATGGCCCTTTGTTCCTGAAATCTCCGTGAATTGGGACTTGTCCGGGCTGGATCTTGGTTAATATTCTATGGACAATTATGAAAATTGCAGGGTATGTGGTCAGTGCCCTGTAGTTGTGCAGCGTGAAGTTTCTTCGCGTTTCGCATATATTTTCAAGAGTTATGGCCCTTTGTTCATCAAGTCTTTGTGAATTGGGACTTGTCCAGGCTGGATCTCGGTTAATATTGTATGGACAAGTATGGAATTTGCAGGATATGTAGTGAGTGCCCTGTAGTTGTGCAGTGTGAAGTTTCTCTGCGTTTCGCGTATATTTCAAGAGTTATGGCCCTTTTGTTCTTGAAATCTTTGTGAATTGGGACTTGTCCGGGCTGGATCTCGGTTAATATTGTATGGACAATTATGGAATTTGCATGATATGTGGTCAGTACCCCATAGTTGTGCAACGTGAAGTTTCTCTGCTTTCGGTTATATTTTCAAGAGTTATGGCCCTTCGTTCATCAAACCTAAATGAATGGGATATATTTATTTGTCCAAATCACATTCCA